>JAOVYW010058679.1:0-17847 GCA_025775045.1 Hiodon tergisus | reverse complement strand
CCCCCCCCCCCCCCCCCCCCCCCCCCCCCCCCCCCCCCCCCCCAGAACATCCACGCTGAGAAACGCTACCTCCCTAACGCCTTCCTGACTCTTCAGGTGCTGCAGCCAGTGACAGCAGGACCAGTGCGAGGATGCCTCTGTGTGCGCGGTGATATAGTTTCCTCAGTCTGAGGGTCTCAGAGTGCAAAGCGTGCCTTCCCCCCAGACTCGTCTCCTCCTCCTCCTCCTCCGCGCGCTCTCTCTATCTCTCTCTCTCTCTCTCTCTCTCTCCCTCTCTCACACACACACACTCTCGCTGTCTCTCTCTTTCTCTCTCTCTCTCTCTCCCTCTCTCACACACACACACTCTCGCTGTCTCTCTCTTTCTCTCTCTCTCTCTCTCTCTCCCTCTCTCACACACACACTCTCGCTGTCTCTCTCTTTCTCTCTCTCTCTCTCTCTCTCCCTCTCTCTCTCACACACACACACTCTCTCTATCTCTCTCTCTCTCTCTCTCTCTCTCCCTCTCTCACACACACACACTCTCGCTGTAAGGAAGCTTTGGGGCAGCAGTGAGGGGATGGTGGTTTCGCTGTCGGCTGGTGCAGCTGTGTACGCAGCACGTACGGAGAAAGAGAGAGAGCTGCTATTGCAATGGGTATCTCCCTTTCCCACTCAATCTCTCTCCTGCGCGTCTCTCTTTGCCTCCCTCTGCAATGCTGCTGATGCAGGCAATAAAATCCTTTAAAGTCTCTCTCTCTCTCTCTCTCTGTCTCGCTCCCCCTCTCCCTCCCCCTCTCTCCCTCTCATTCACACACAAGCTCACTGCTCGCTCAACTGCTTGCTCGTTCTCTGCTCATTTCAGAGATAATAAAAAAGCCCAGGAGAGAAAGGCGGACAGAACGACTGGAAGAAATGGGGATGAAAGGAGAGATTGCAAAAGGGATCAAAGCAGCCTGGCAGACTCCTACATAGTCGCATAGTATTGTCAGCACCGCCTGAACGCTGTCAGTGTGTCGAGGAGTCTCGCGTTCACGCTACTTGTCTTTCTCTGTTGAGCCCCTGCCAAATCTGAGCAAAGTTGGTTTTGGTGCAGTGCATTGAAGAAGTCCTTTGTTTACTGCCTTCTGCCTGCAGTAGGTTTACAGAGTGAATACCCCAGTCAGATTCATATTATCTTCATGACACACACTCCGTGCCTTCTTTGTGTTTAAGATCGTGAAAAAGAAGAAATGATGTGTTTATCTAATCATGAGACGACACATCCTACCAATATAATCCGACGTAGGCAATGATAGGCAATTCTGCAGTTCACAGGTTTTCAAAGCTTCTCCTCAGTTTTGCAACCCAAATTTATTATCATTTTTAAGATAAACAATGATTCTAATCAAACAGATAAGAGGCGTGAAGGAACGAAAACCTGACAGACACGCCAGTGTACCCGGCAGAGTGGAATTGCCCATCTCAAGGCAAACTCTGCAGACCAACCATGTCTCAAAGCTCTGTCATTAACCACCGCCACGGTTTCATATACCTGCAGGGATATTATAACGGTTCTGAGATGACAAGCATTCAAGCTGATGTTTGGAGGAAACATTATGTCTAGTATTCCATCAGCAAGTTTTTTTTAAACTCAATTTCTCAAGGAGAATTACATCAAGTTAATAGCCAACCCCCCCCCCCCCCCAAATTAAATGCCAGTACAGTCATGCCTATCCCTAAAAAGTACCATAGCAATGCAACTCCTTTAAAAAAAGAGAAAAATGCTGTGATGACAAGTCACACTAATTCCTTCCCAAGAGGGTGTATTTCTCTATTGCCTTTGTATCCTATAAGGTAAAGGTAAAATAAAGGTAAATCCATTTACCAGTGATGGCCATCTTTGCTCTAGAAACTTGCCAAAGAATGGATTCCGCCTGAAAGTGACCCACAGAATAAATCAATAAATCCAGTTTTTTTCCCCCTTAGTTTACTCATATATGTTCCAGTTCTAAATTAATTATCTCCCGCACAAGCATTTTTCACTGTGATGAGCACTCCACTGGCGAGAGTCAAATTTCAACCTCCAACTCCAGCTGGTGTTTATGATACAAAACATTTACAAGGCACACACTACAGCCGCTCAAAGTCAAAAGATCAGACGAGTTAGATTAAATCCACGTCCCATGAGCACGGGTGCGTCAGTCTATAGCAATAGTTATCCACGATAAGGAAGAACAGTGAAAGTACCTATTGTGGTCAAGCATCTATTTGTGCTTCAGTTTAATTTGCACTGTGGTGTGAAATGGAACTATCCGTTGTACGGATAATTTCCCACATTCCACATTACTTTACACAGTGACACTTTGAAATAGATTTCAAGAGTAACTGTAAATAGAACATAGCCATGTGTACGTCGCATTCTTAACAGTAACTTTCGGTGGACACGTTTGTATGGAATATTTTTGCTTTAAAAGGTTGCGTACCATTGACACTGCCCTCTGACTGAGCACGCTTGTCGAAAGCACATTGAGAAGAACTGCGTATGGTTCATGCGGCAGTCAAGGGCATAAAATTTCACCCCTTTTTGCATGGAAACTGCCTCTCCCTGACTTGTGCTGAAACTGTACACCTGGATTAAGCCTCCCAGAGTGCACAACTGAATCAGATTTTTGGTCATTTAAAAAGTAATTGCTTTTAATTGTGTTCATAGTACTATTAACACATCTCTGAATTAAGTAGGGGCAGCTACTGGGAGTGTAGTGGTGACATACAGCTGCCCCGTTAGCCGCGAAGTGAGCACCCACCATTTCCGCTCCAGTGAACCTCTTTAAACACAGGTGCTACCC
Source organism: Hiodon tergisus (assembly GCA_025775045.1). Lineage (NCBI taxonomy): Eukaryota > Metazoa > Chordata > Actinopteri > Hiodontiformes > Hiodontidae > Hiodon > Hiodon tergisus. The sequence goes on along the minus strand of JAOVYW010058679.1, from coordinate 15,040 downwards.
AACACAGCCTCCAAGCACACAGACACTACCTAACTATCTTGATTAGCCACTGGATGACATGACAGGAACACAAAGTCGTTTCCTCAGCAGCTTGCAGTGCAGTGCAGGGAGCTGGAAGCACAAATTAAAACCTGCAGAAAATAAACATCGTAGAGATAACATCTGCCCTCTAAACCTGAAATATTTTAGTGGACTCGTGCTCGCCCATCACTGGGAAACGGACATGTTACGGTGCAGTCTGAGCTGGGGTCATTTAGTACCGCAGTGACTTCAGCCTCAGTCATCATGACAGGTCCACCTCGTGTTTTGACTGGCAGTGATGTCAGGAGCCTCCCCAGGATTGCGCACATTCCCCCTCCCTATTCTAGTTCATAAGCTCCACAGCCTGAAGAAGGAGCAGAAAGGGTCTCATCTGCACACTGGTCTCTGAACAGTTCATGTATGATTATGGGCTCAGCTTTGAATTCCCACAACAGTGTGTGAATATGCGTTTTTATGCATCAAGTATTTTTTGAATGATGGCTCATCAGGTAACACCACAGGGGTTAAAAAAGTAATTACTAAAGATAGAGAATTGTTGCATTTTACAACTATAAGCATTTAATAACCGAATGTAAAATAACCCCATCAAACACTAGTTACCAATTCGTTTTTCTTTTAGTAATTAGTTATTCATTAATCTCAATTGGTATGCTTTCCAAAGTGTCATGCGTATGAGTTTAAATGAGTATATCTACATTTAAAGGAAAAGTAACAGTTACCTTGCTCCCTCTACTGGTGGTTCCTGCCTGTGCAGCCGAGGAATTGACAACAATGCGGCAGAAAGAAATTATTGCTAATAGGCTAACACATTACTCACTGTTCACCATCTAGTTTCTAATCTTGCGATACTGATGTTTTTATTATTTTACTTACTACTACAGTCTTCTGGGAAACAACAAGTATCAATCATCAAAATATTGCCTAGTTATGAAGGCTAGTCGCTAATGAGTGACATTTCAATGACCTTTGAAAGAAAAAATAGTTATGTCCCTGACAATGTGCTTAACATATAATAAAATTAATTGTTACTGAATGAGAAACAATACATACCGAGAAGAAAATAACTAAGTTCTTTAGCATGAATGAAATAATGCGATGCGGTCCCCGTTGGTTCAGGCAATGTTATGTAAACGTTAGGCGAACGTTGCTCCTCCCGGCTTCACCTCAGCTCTTGGTTGTGTTCCAGAGAGAGTAAGTGGAGAGAGGGAAAGGCAGGACGCCGGCCCCTGAGTGCCCAGACCATCACCAATGGGTAACCTGAGCAGCGCGGGCAGTGGTTACGCACACAGACCTGCACTGCACATCACGTGCCTCGACACACCACAATGTGGAAAAGGCCTAACATAGAAAAGCCAGCAACACGGGAGGTGCCATTCGCTGCGCTCTCAGCTCCGGACAATGCAGAGCACAACCATGTTCAGCCACACGCGGCATCACGTGCAGAGCATACTGCCCAGGACTGCGTCCTGCTACCCAGGCTGGACAGCTGCACTCTTTACTCTCCCTCTCCTGTGGATGAAAAGGCCACTGAGGTGGGCTCTGGTCGCATAAACAAGCACTGGTTACGACTCGTGTAAGGCTGACTGCTCTGATGCCTGCCGTGGGGAACACTGGTGCCTCACCGCTCACAATCTGTCCGTAAAAAGGAGGGTTTGCTAGGTTCTACTAGCCATGTCTTGTGTTGTTTGTGTGGCCATAAGGTAAAGGAGGTTGACGAGATATTCCAGAGTACTTTTTGGGGCTGGTTTTCTGATCTTGCCTACTTGTTAACTATGTTCTCTGTGGTAGAAGGGTGGCTGGGTCAGAAGCTGTGCAGTATATATGGTTCTACATTAATCGGATTAACTGCTCGAACAAGATCGATCGTCCTTCCCAAATAAACAATTTGATGTGGCAAATTTGAATTAGCCATTTGATTAAGCTCTATGCAACCCAAGCGCATGATCCACGTGACAAGAGTGACACAGGAGTGACACAGGAGTGACACTATTAAAGCCTTGGCAGGAATTGCTGCAGTTCCCTCCCATAACCCTGCTGGAGTGGCTCTCCTCCATCTGTGTTCCACACAGCTGACTGCATGCGCGACGGGATGGCCCACGGCCCCAGCAAACCCAAAGTCTGGAAGGAAAGAATGTAGAACTCAGATAGACGGATGGAAGGACTAGGCATAGAGGCCATAGGCAAGAGACCGGAGGGCCAACCCAGGCAGATGCTGAGATGCAGAGAGCCGACGCAGAGAGCAGTTTCTAACTAACGTCAGCCCTGAGCTGAGAGATAGGCTTGATACATAGCCCTTTACTGCCACAGAGTGGACATTTGCGAGATTGCTACTGCATATATACACTTCAATTTGTTTGAAATACAACTTGACTTTTAAATGATAAACTTGCCACAACCGGAGTAAATTTCAGCGTAGTTTCTCCATTATTTCAATAAATATCTCCAGCTAAAAACGCTTGTACAGTGACATTTAAATCAGATCTGTTATACTGTTTTAGGCAGGAAATGTGATAATAATACTGTCTGAGCAACAGTAAATAAAGCTTCAGATGGCCAGGCTGTCCTGGGAGCAGAGCACTAAACTCTCCCACTTTTACTTCCCCACTTCCCTCTGACATTTGTTTATAACCCCCTAGTCGAAAATCAAGACTGAAATCAGCCAATTTCTTCTTCCCCACATTGAGGGCTAGAGCAATGAAACGGATTGCATTACAAGTGAAAATGCCAACATGGTGAAATGTGATTCAGTTTTGTTCCCCCACCAATTTTCTTTCCCCACAATGTTATCAGAATGTTCCCTGGCAGGAAGGGACCGGTCAAGAAGACAAGCTCCGGGTCTATTTCAATATCTGTTTCTGTTTGAGAGTTTAGAAATAAAATACATCCTGCCGGCGGCCTGGCTAGTTAGCGTGGCATGATAAAACCCAAAGTCGAGTGGCTTTTAAATTCATCCTAAATACAGTCACAACACTCACATCTAATTTGTGTATTGTCACTTATCTTTGTCCCTAAAAATGTACCCCTTCTTTTTAAAACCAATAATGCCTCTCCATGTATAACGCAACTGACTTAATGAAAAAATGCGGATGAGATCATTTTTTAAAGCTGTTTATTATATTAGGTTAGTGCTGCTGTGGAGGGAGCCACCCCAGTGAGATCAGGTGGGATAAGAGTTCAGTGGTGGGGGGCTGAAGAGACAACCAATCCCAGGGCTGAGTAAAAAACATGGCATGGAAACAGACGATACATTAGCCAGGATACTCAAGCAGCCCTGAGGAAGATGAAGACCGGGCCGAGTTGTGTACAGAAGTGCATACAGAGAGAAACAGGAGGTCAAGAGGTGAGAAGAGGGGGAAAATATGCAAGGCCCAACTGAGGCATTCCCCAGTGCCTCATTCCCCAAACACTGCGCCCCTAAAATGCCAACACCCCTACCTCTGCTGTATGGCCTCCTTCCGTTGTGTGTTTTTCTTTCAGAGTTTCCTTCCTCCCCAGAAAAAGATGCTACAGTCCACCCTTTTCCTGTTCTCACCGCCTCCCTTTTTGCCTCCGTCCTCCAGGTCGCTGGAACACCCAGAAGTACTCCATTTCACACACACACACACACACACACACACACACACACACACACACACACACACACAAAAAAAAAACAGGTGTCAAATCATCAATATGCTCCAAAATGGTAAATTTCACCTTTGGCCAATCATTCCTTTTTAACTTACCATTCAATATTTTATATGCAGTGCATACTACCCATTTACCTATGTTTGGTTTATTACATTAAACTTACAGTGGTAGGATATAGGGATGCCTAGGGCATGGTAAGATTGGCAAGCTGGGAATTAACTATGATCTAAAGCCATTCTTCACTAAATTGTGTGCTGCAATTATGGCTGCTCACAATTTAGTCAGCACGTATTAATTTTGCGTAGCAGACTATATTTGAACTGAGCAAGGTCATGAATTTGCACTACTTGGAAGATGAAAGCAACAACTACCACCCAATGCCCATAGTGCGTATATAAATTTTATAAATATAATCATTTAGTAGTTTAATGGAACTGCACATAAGATGACCCAAATGACGGAATATTTCATAGTTATATATCACGAACACAATTTGTTACATATTCAGAATGACACATGCAAACATATTTGAAAACCAGAAAAACCAAAGAAGCTACAACAGCAGAGAACAAAATGTGCTTACAGTAAAAAGACGATTTTCTTTATTCAGTCGAGCCGAACGATGCGTTAACTGAGCTCACAACCTTGCTATTAATTGCCGTTTTGCGTCAATTCGTATATTGGGTGCTTAAAATTACGTCTGTTACTAAAACCGTTAAAGAAATTTAAACCGATTCTGCGGGTACTTAACAGACGCGTAAGTAAGCGCTTCTTCGGACTCGGATTCTGGTTAATGTTCATTTATATTAGATATTGATCCCCAAATTTGTATTATTGGTCAGCTCACGCGTTGCCTTCTGAGAATACAATAGACGTTCTTGGTGTCACCGTAAAAATCTCCTAACATGCAAATGCTCAAATTGTATGAAGCCTTTATCTTTTTATTAATCTTACGCCACATATCATGGAGCATTCTGGGAAACGTTGCTGACTATATGTTACACGCATACAATTGACAATGGGTCAGTTAATGGTGTTTAATGAATGCATGTATGCATTATGAAGTTTAGAACAACTAAAGTTTCTAACGTCGTTAGTGGTTTAAGGATTTATGTGAAGTGTAGCACGCAATTGAAAAAGTTGAACAGTACCTGACCACGGTCAGGTTCGTTTTAATGTACATCTAAGCGGCTTGAAGTTGAAGAAAGGAGTTTGACACGACGTAAACATTATTTGTATTTTAAAACATTTACAAAGGGCGGCGTTTGATATTAGAAAACCTTCGGACTACCTTCGGTGTCAAAAAAAAAAAAAACACCCCAAAAGAGCTTTCTCTACTTATTTGCCGTTGTTTTCCAGTCTGTTTGTAAAAGGGCAACGCTACCTCTCTCCACCTGTTTCTCTATAATCAAACTTCTTTGTCCATCAACAAGATTGCTGGATGACATTTAACATTCCACCTCCCATGCACCTAAAAAACAAAACAGCCCAAATATAAGCTGCAGCTAAGATTGATGATGGAGGCTCCTGTCGTAAAACAATGGAAAGATTAGAGGAAACACTGAGGCAGCAGGTGCTTCTGGTTAAACTTTAATTACATAATCTCTAATTCCCCTAATTGATATGGTAATGACTGTAATTAATGCAAAATGCTCCTCAATCCTGTTAATTAATGTATTTATTTGATTATATATTGCGCGGTTTATTTATTTATGTAGGGAAGAGGGGGGCATTTTCTGAATGTTTTCAGCGCAGAGGTGATGTTATCGTGGAGCGCGTAGCACTCAGTAGATCTTGACGTGTGCTACCAAACCCCAAGCGGGACGTTGGTCATCGCACACGATTATTTGGAGCGTGTCTTGGTATTTATCTTGGTATTTTCAACAGTTTGATTACTGTAATTTCAACCACATAACAAAGGCTCAGTTCAGTTGTATTTGTCATTTTCCTCTATATTAAATTCCATCTATCACAGAGTTGTGCTGTGGCGATTTAGTAATCTCTTTAGTACCAAGTCTTTGTATCAGTCACAAATTATGACAAGGTATTCAAAGCATACAACTCTGGTTAAAGAAGTGCTTTCTCATTATAATGTCAGTTATTTACCTCAATCTGTTTTTCTCTGATTCTTCGCCTGATTCTTCACACAGAGGTTAACATGAATTAGTTCCCACATAACCTATTTAGTAGTATTTAATATTAAAATAACCATTTATGAACGTACCTTTGTATTCACCTTTCCCTTTTTCTTATTTGATTGCTTTGGGTTTGGTGTTAAAATAGAATCGACTACAACGACAATTCATTTTTTGCACTTTATAATTACAATATAGCCCCTGTAAAACAGGGTTTTTACCAGGCTTAAGAACTTTAAATTCGGTGATGCTAAATTTAATTTCCCTCGCGTGTCCATTCATGGATAACGTACAGTTTGATGATTTTGTATTAGCATCCAGCAATATCTTATTGTAATCTGCCAAACGCACAGCCATCGTGAAATTGCTAATTCCGTGTTCCCTTTGACAGCGGTTAAACAGAACCAGATCTTTAGCACCAGTAGTTACTGCTAGGTTTGTGTTGATCTAATCATTCCTTATCACATTGAAGTTGCAAATTGCAATGTAACCATATATTAATTTTGTTCTTTAGACTAACAGTTCCCAAAACATACCAACAGATGGCCCCACAAAGCTCTGTCAAGTACTGTCTCTCACTTCGTCACAAATCCTACAAAATACCACCGTCAGAAAACCACAGAAAAGCCGCTTTAAGTGTGTCCTGAAAGTGTTGAATTATCCTTTTTCTGCTTAAGTAACTGCTATAAAGTCCCCTGGTCTTAAAAATATTCAACCTATCTGATGTTATCTCTGGTAACATCAAATCTCTAAGACTTTTTAGCATAGCAGTAAACTACAAATGTGGAACTAATGGCAAGTGTCTTTACCACCCTTGGATTTCACTCCAAAACTAAACCTGCCATCAAAGTCTCTGTCCAGGTGTGGATGTGTGTCAATTTTTAGTTCTTGCATCATTTGGTGTCCCTGGCGTGACTGCAGTTTTACGATGCATATCTGCAATATAATTTTGTGTTCCTTGCAGAATTTATGGTTCAAGTTGAAACTGTTTCATTCATTGATTCACTGCAGGGCGTACGGCTAATCTTGCGATAAACAGGGGCTGACCGTAGCTAACAGGGCACACCTGTTGTACCCACACCGTACATGCTCCACCAGAGAGAAGGAAGCGCAGACATTTATTTTTGTTTCCATACATGCACTTTGCCTCCTTTCTTGTCACTTCCCCTCTCCTCCCAGCATACATATCACAGGCTTCTCACAAGTAGCAAAGTCGGTTATTTTTGGAGGAAAATACTCTGGCCTGACAGAGACACCCTTTGGGGATGAGAAATCATTTATCCTGCACACTAGTCTCCCCCTGCGCTCTCACTCTTAATATATTTCTTCTCTCCGCTCTCACTGTCCAGCCATTTCCTGGTGAGGAAAGTGAAACCACATGTGAAGCTGATCGGGTGTGAAGGGAAGAGGGCTCATGTCTACGGCTTTGGTTTATTTTCTCCGTTCTAAAGCGGCGCTCGTCAGTCAGGCTGCACACTGCACACTGCGGCATGCGCCAAACTGCATGGAAAGAGCCTAATTACGTCTGTAATTACACAAGCGCACCCCCCCCCCCCCCCCCAAATAAGCTCCCAGCTTGATTATTTTAAAATACTTTTGCACAAATAAACACAACGCTGAAACAAAATTGTTTTATTAATTGAACCAAAGGGGAAGCAGCAAACCGTTATGTTCCATTCAGAGATATTTCCCATACTTCCTCGTTTTATCATTCTGAATGATTCGTTTTTTTCAGACCCGCTGAGTGACAGTTTATTATTGCTACACAATTCCATTGTTTTATTCATGGTCACTTTTTAAGTCTTTAATTGGAAAAACATGACAGGTCTTTTATTACGTTAAACTTTGCAGTGTGTCTCTAACAACAGGGACTTCAGATGATTATTCCTTTCAACATATTGGAGATTCTGCTGTAAGTGTGACTTTACATTGTCACAGTGTGTAGTAAATACCACGTTTTCTTTTTTTTCTTCTTCATTCTGAGAATATTTAAATAGCTTCTTTGAATAATGTCTGTATGGAATGTAGCTTTAACACTGTCTGTGTAGGTTCTGTGAAACGTTACCAACAGTCAATGCTGAATTACCATTTCTCAATATTTCTCTCCAGAAAACATACATGTACATTGTCAGTAGCTCTGGCAAAATCCTAGTTCAGCTATGATATGTTTTTCATCCAATTCTATCCAAATGTATAAAGAGTAAATGAAAATTAGCTTTACTATGGCACACGTTTCAGCACATGTTTTTAAAAATCTGGATATTTAAAAAAAGCAATTACTAAGTAAATTCTGCAGCGAATGGTTCACACTGCAAGAGTTGTGGGGGGCGCTGATCCAGTAAGACGTAGCACTAACTACAAACGTGCTACCTGTGATCCTCACACACTTTTTTTGACAGCAAATGTTACTGAGAGAGATGGTTTTCCCTTTTAAGTGCTTAATTGTGTTTAACAGCACTTGTCTTACACTGGAGTCAAGGGCCAGAGCTGCAGCTCAATTACAAAAACTATTAATCCTCATACAATTCAAATCCTCTGTTCGGTGCAGAGTACTTAGAGGGGCAACTTTTTGAACAGCCTGACTGTGTTGTCTAATTTACAATAACGTTATTATCTAGGTAATACATTTTAATAAAAATAAAAGTTTGTAGCTGACAAGTTTTTGGAGAATATCTCATTCGAGTTAACAGAAAACATTGTTTATAACACTATAATAACATTGTTTCCTGCATCAGTTCATATTTTATTATCATCTAGCTCAGAAAACTGTAGACTGCCATGCCCATGTTTTTCTGCTGTGTCTATGCATAATTAAATGAAAAGTTGTAGACCAAAGTTAAGTTTCACATTGGAAGTATGGATGACCAATGAATTTTCTTAATGTATCGTATACTCAGAATATGAATCCTCTGAAATAACTTCACATTGTATTTAATCCCAACACACACACCACACACACACACACACGCACACACACATACACACACATATGCGTGCTCAACAGTTCCATTATATTTTCTCTCTCTCTCTCACTCTAAAAAAACCCAAAATACCATTAGAGCATGTTCTACAATACCTAGAGCTCCAGATAATTGGGAATGAAAATAATGAAGCCCCTGTTATTGGCAGCATGTGGCGTTCACCTATAAAGGCTTTGCATTATATATGTCAAACATCTGCGGAAGACCTGGTGGAGAAAGATGATCATTTAAAATAAAAATTACAGAAAGCGGATGCGGCAAGTTGGTTGATATCCCCTTGAATAATGTGTTTCAATACAGGGGTGTTAGGGGGCACCAGTGACTGATGGCCGAACAGCAGTAGGATTAATTAGCTAAGGTGGGCTTTGGTCCATGCTGCATTACAGACACAATGTTGAGGACTCCCACTGCTGTCACCCAGCCAACCTATAATTAATCACCAGACCAAGGGCCTCCTCACCTCTGCGTACTTTTTCCCTAAATTCAGCCAATATATAAAATTAGTCTGAATTAGACCTGTTTCACAGCTGAGTAAATTGACAATAAAATCGCTAGGAATCTGGAGTAGAATTTAATTATGATGTTTGGATATGAACAATGTCAATTACATGAACGGTTACACAGGTATTCAAGTAATTGGGTATATTGTACAGCAATTTGAAGAAATATTTAGCTAGCGTTCCTAAATTATAGATCAGACATCTTTAGAATGGTACCAAATGCTCTTGTCCCTCTACAGCTAAATTGTCTTCTTAATTTATTGCATCGTATGTTGGCGTGCAATTAAGTGGCAAGACTACAGCCCACTTTTTAGAGTAGAATAATACTTCAGAGCTCAGCATCACAAAAGTGGTGGAATATTGAGTTCAAAGACTATACCACAATATCACAAGAGAAGACTGTTTTTTCCTTTCTGAGCACAGATTGGTTGTAACTGAGCACAGTTGATATCATCTGGGCACTCTCACAATATTCCAGGCATCAATCACAGAACAAGAGATATAGGCTGGGGTGTGTTCTGTTTTCAGCCATTTTAACAAATACAAAACAGTGCACAGATGAGGACAGAGGGACGAGGTGGATGGGGGTGGAGGGCTATGCGTGTGTGTGTGTGTGTGTGTGTGTGTGTGTGGAGGGGGGGGGGTCCCAAGGGGTAGCTCTCTGTCTGTCCCATCTGGCACCCCACTCTCTGGGCAAATTGACACCTAAGGGACCTGGGGGGGTAGCTCATTTTGGAAGGGGGTGTAGGCACATAATGGACAACAATGCAGGAGATGGTGATGTTATTGGAAAAGGCTAAAATGGGGGGTTTTATGTCCCAAGCTAATACACAAATATATTTGCTTATACAACTCCCCGCCTCCCACCTCAAACAGCCGTGCCTGAGACCAACCTCAGATATTAAAAGCACCCCCCATTGAGGGCTAATGTCAGCCATGGCCAGGCCATACTAGAGTAGCCACAGGGCTAATTGGGTATATAAACACAACATATCCCATGAGAGGAGTCCGTAATTGTTGTGAATTTTTGAAATATTGCCTTTTCCAACCGTCCTTATTTCTAATTGGCAGACTAACGTGAAAACGCTGCGCATATTTATTGGTTAATATGATCTTCGTTTTCGTACAAAATGTAAAAAGGTCAGTCCCAGCTTACACATTCAGAGGCTTGCTATTTATTTGTACTTGAGCAGTGCAATAAGAGTATTACCATTAAGTGTCTGAATTATGACACAATATGTGTGCATTTGTGTGTGTGTGTCTGTGGTGCGTATGTTTGTGTATGGGTTTGTGCAATTATTTAATGGCCTTTAAAATCTAACATGCAATCTAAAGGTATGAAAACTGAGCCTCGACAGACAAAACAACAACAAACACTCCAAGGCACTCTACTGCGAACAAGCATATGGTTCCCCTTCCATCGGGCTCTGGTTGACAAACGCTGAGACGCTGACAACAAAGCCAAATTTAACTTGTCACATTAGCAGAATGTGGACAGAGAGAGAGAGCGCGAGAGAGAGAGCGAGAGAGAGAGAGAGAGAGAGAGAGAGAGAGAGAGAGAGAGAGAGAGACAGAGAGAGACCAATCACTAATCAGGACTGCACAAAATGGGACAAACGGCCACAGAAGCCTTGCATGTAGAGTTCGGCAGAAATATATCGATATTGAGATTACAGAGAAAACTGCCAGACAATGCAGGGCTGATTTAGGCCTTTAACCATTGTTAAAAACCGTATAAAAACATTGGATTCATTCCAAGCTCACTGCATTACAAAGCACTGCAATACCAAGAGCTCATCCCAGATAAGAGTTTCCTCAGCCAGCTGGTCCTGAAGCCCGCCTAGCAGAGTCACACTGACAGATCAGCCAGCTTCAGGACAGCACTGCAAAACAAATACCAATACAAGTAAACCACACTACAAAACACCTCAAACACTCCTATCTGGACCATTAGGATACAAACATTAAAACACAAAACAAAATGGCACCTAAATAGAAACCACACCCAGGTAGAATACTGTCAGAGACAAAAAGCAGAGGCAGATCCTGACCAAATACCACCTCAGTGACCTTAGCCTGGCCATGGAACAAGGCCATCACGGGCAGTTCAGGCCAGTTGGAGAGAACAGGGTCTGTGGTGACAGTGAAACAAGAGCGGTGAAGACAGAGGTGCAGCTCCTACACTGTAATAAATACACCCACACAAGTGAGAAATTCTTTAAAAAGATTAACACCCCTCTCTCTCATTTCCCAAATATGAATGACCCAGAAAAACCAGTAGTCCTATTTGGGGAGGGACACACAGCCCGACCGGCCGCCCAATATTTAGCCGGCTATCACAGCCTGAGAGACACTGAGGTGCTGATGAGGGGGGCGTAGCGGGGTATTCAATATTTTGTGTTTAAACATTTATTTTGAATATTTTCCTCGTACTGTTATTTTTCAGTATGTTCACAATGTTTATAAATGCTGTTATTACACTCTGTAAATGCTTTGGCAACGCGCCTGTGTAAGTCATGCAAACCAAGCACTTTATATTGAATCAAAATTGAATTGAGAGACAGAGAGAGAGAGAGAGAGAGAGAGAGAGAGAGAGAGAGAGAGAGAGAGAGAGAGAGAGAGAGAGAGAGAGAGAGAGAGCAGCTCTGCCTTCCTATATGAGAGGTGACAGAAAAATCACCCGAAGGTGACAGAAAAATCAGAGAAATCGAGGTAGGGAGGTGAGCCCTGTGAGGGAGCTCCCCAAAGCAAGTGTTTTTGTATTCATCTCAGTCGTAATATTCACACTTGAACAAGCTGCCGACTGCTATGTGTGGCACTGTCACATGTCCGCACCCACACCAGCAGACACACATGCCCACACGAACAACACTCAGTCACACGTAAGATCAGGCACCCGTGTACGTGTTTGCGCACACATGCAGTATGTATGCGCATATATACACTCAGATAGACATGGGTATACACAAACACACACGCGCTCGCGTACAAACAGACTCCACCACTCCTCCTTATCTCTGAGCGTTGTGTTAATGAAACAGTTGCTGTTTGTTGTCATAACATTATTACTTGATCTAAAAGACCTGATAATTAAGTCCCCTCCTCTACCAGTGCTAATTAGACCTGCAGGAAAAGGCAATTAAAGAAAAATAAGAGAGAGAGAGAGAGAGAGAGAGAGAGAGAGAGAGAGAGAGAGAGAGAGAGAGAGAGAGAGAGATTTGTGGAAATCTTTGTTAAGATCTTTGTTGTTTCACTTAGTGAAATTATAAATTAAGTCCTTTATAGCTCAGACTCATACATTGAATATGTTTAAAAGTTCCATATAAACTGCTATAACCCGAACATACAATAAATACACTAAAGTATATTCAAATAATATTTACTCATTGTGTAATATATAGTATCATGAGTAATAAAAATGCTTTTTGTGAATGCTGAGATAATCAATGAATCAGACTTGTGGATTTAAAATGAAAATAATTTTGGTGAGTAATCTAAACTGGAAATCCCTACTGATGCACAGATTGTCCTTATGTTCTCCATACAACCAACAGTGTAAAACTGGTGTAAAAAACACACCGATATAAACACAATTACTATTTTAAAAAGTACAAATTGCTATTAGTGCTTCTCACAGTTAGATTTTTTTCTTTATTGGGGGGAAAAATACATATTTACTCCTTCAGACATGAAAACCACATTTTCACCACCTTCTGTGTGGTTTTGTACAGGGACAATGTCTTATTACAGCTGGTTTTCTGGTGGGTTGTCTTTGTGCTTGTTCTTAAACTGCATAGAAACAGAAACATAATGGCAGACCCAATGAACGCAACAAAAAACCCAATATCTTTTATAAAACAACTATTTCTGTATTTTTCAACATAAAGTGACAAAACACTTTATTTGAATTGGAAACAAAAACATAAACCATGCATATAAAACAAATACAAAGGAATATACTATTACATTTTGCTATTCTGAGGGAAGACAGTTTTATTTTTCTCAGCTTTTGTAAATCTTTGTACAGAGACCTTGAATTCATAAAGTCAGTAGCCCAACATTACATTGCCCAATTTCTATATAATTTTCCTTTTAAAATCATTTTTAAATTGTGAATCTCTTTGATTAGATTTTTCTAATGTAGCTTGAGAACAACAATAGCAATAATAATGCTAGGGAAGTAATAAAATAATCAAAATATAACAATTACAAAATGAATGATACATGTTTATATTACTCCTAAACCTAACTACAATAATAAGTTAAATTGCTTGTTTTTTTTTCTTTTCTTAAATAGATATATGAAGTAAACTATTTGAAACTCTGGTAGGATGAAACATTTCCCCCAAAGTATCTTGGAAACAGATCAAGAAGAAGAAAAAAAAGATACTCTGGAATGTAATTCACATCCAAGACCTACTTTGGAAAGCAGAATTCTTGCAAGAGTAATGTCCACACAAAGCAAGTGTCTGTTCAGGAAAAAAAAAAAAAAAGCACACTGCTTTTCAAAGAGTCAGCACCTATGGTGGTCCATCAACACGGAACCCGGGCCCACGCAACAAGTACTCTTCTTCTGTTAGGAGTGATTGACTTTAAAAATCCAGAGGAGCGTTGTCTCTTCTGGCATGATGTGTGATCGGAGAAAACGTGCCTTGATGAGTGTGCTGCCGTTTTCCTCAGCGCAACAGGCTAAAGGGTATGTCAATCTGTTGCAGGTTGGAGCCAGAGCTGAAATGAAGGGTGGTCTGAGCGTTTGGGCAGTCATAGCCCTGACAGGCCTTTTCTGCTCTCCACGGAACACACAGACCCGGTAAGACCTCCTCTTCGTGGCACTTAGTCCCTCGGAAACTGTCACTGCAGACCCTCCCAACACCTCCTACAGGTAGACAGCACTGTCAGTTGGTCGAATGGCTGTTTTGTTTGACCCCCCTCCTTTTCTCCCCAGCCGATTCGTTATTGGGGTTTATCCAAAGGAGCCGGAGCCAAGATGGAGGAGAAGGGGAAAGAGAGGGGTCTGTTGCGTCTTTTGGAGAATTCGGTGTGTGTGTCCCGTTATCCCTACCCACTCGCTGGCTGGGGAGGAGTGCAGAGGGGTGAAATATTTGGTCAGGATAAGGCAGGAAAGAGCGGACGGTCCACTACATCGGGGGTACAACCAGGCCTGTCATTGCTGAAGATGGAGAGATGGGGAGAAGGTCAGGGTTATTTGGCGTTTAGTCTTTTTGTTTTCTTTCTGCCGCTTTGCAAAAATCATGTATCAACAGTAGTGCTAGTAGTTGGAGAGTTTATAATCAGAAAAATGAATTATGTTATTAATTATTAATTTATTCACGGTTCAACATCATTCCTACAGGTTTTTGTTTTTTTTCAGCTGATATCCACGACTGGGTATTTTGACTTTACTGGATATCTAAAAGTTAAACCTCAATTGCTATTCTGTACCATTGCCCTGATTTCTGTTAATTAGCTGTCTGATTGGATGATAAAACTGTGATAGTATATATGATAGGCAATATGTGCCTTAGAGTCTGTGTGAGAATATAGGGGGAAGCAGTGTATATGGGGAAGCAGGTGTGGCAGTGAATTTCTGGGGTAGAGCAAGAAGTGATTTGAATGATTTGAAGTGCCTATGTAAGTATTTGAAGTGCCTGTGTACGTATCTGAAGTGACTGTGTACGTATCTGAAGTGCCTGTGTACGTATCTGAAGTGTCTGTGTATGTATCTGAAGTGCCTGTGTACGTATCTGAAGTG
>JAOVYW010058668.1:0-20072 GCA_025775045.1 Hiodon tergisus | reverse complement strand
CAAGTTAAAGTATTCTCCTATACTGTGGACAGGAGTGGATCTGGGCAAATTCTGCAGCGGTCTTCCCTTTGTCTTCCAGGCTTTGTGCATGCCCACCTTCCAGCTGCTAGAGCAACCCAGCGGCCTACGCAATCACCCCGACACGGTGGACGACCTCTTCAGGCTGGCTACAAGGTGCGGTTTGCTCCCGGGATGGTCCGAGTGGCGTTCGTCATCGCCGTTTGGCGGTGCTCTTATCCGTCGCCTAATGCGTTCCCAACCGGTGTCCTCCGCCAAACGCAGGTTCATCCAGCGGAGCCCTGTCACTCTGCTGAGCAGCCAGATCATAGTTCACCTCATCCAGTGTGCCATCGTGGCCACTGCCCTGGACCACCGGGACGCCAACTGCAGCGTCATGAAGTTTGTCCGCGACCTCATCCACGCGGGCGTCGCCAGTGACGTGAGTACCGTCCGCTGACAGCGCCTACCATTACAGGTGCGTGCGTGTGCTTGTGCGCGCGTGCGTGTCACCGTTGTGGCTGATCCACGCGCTGGCCTTTTGCAGCATGAGGAGAACTTTGAGCTGCGGAAGCGGCTGATTGGTCAGGCCCTGGAGCAGCACGGTCAGCAGCTGGTCACTCAGCTCCTCAACACCTGCTGTTTCTGCCTGCCCCCCTACACGCTGCCAGACGTGGCAGAAGTGGTCTGGGAGATCATGCTCTTCGACCGGCCGGTGAGTGAGCGTGACTCCTGGGTGAAACGAGGAGGTGCGGCGTCAGACCCCGTGCCTAGCGCGTAACGATCGCGGATGACGCTTTGCAGATGTTCTGCCGCTGGCTGGAGAACGCACTGAAGGGACTCCCCAAGGAGACATCGGGCGGGGCGGTGACGGTCACACACAAGCAGCTCACAGACTTTCACAAACAGGTGACCAGGTGAGTGATCGGGCGAACACGCTTAACGTCCCGGGTACGCTTTCCGCACCTTGTCGGTGTGCCCTCAACATAAAGCCTTTGTCCCGTTACAGCGCCGAGGAGTGTAAACAGGTGTGCTGGGCCGTCAGAGAGTTCACAAGGTTGTTCCGATAGCCACGTCTGCTCGTTCTACCAGGAGACCAGGTGAGAGCGTGATCAGATACCTTTCCTAACCAGCGCCCCTCGTTTACTCGCGTTCACTTTGCTGGTTTAACCACGCGACTCTTCTTGGTGCACAACGGGCTTGGTCCTAGAAGTCAAGCTAAGAATTATTCAGACGCTTAACGGTACGTCTCATGCGAAACCTGTGGGAGCAACTTTTGAATGTCTGACTTTTCAGGACTATCTTTTGTTTGCAACATTGAGAGGCAACACCAACGACAAACAAAGATGACTGCAAATGAAGAAGAAAAACAAGGGACCCCTCGTGCAAAGGATGGGTGTGACTCAGTCCTCTGTGGAAAGACTGCAGGGACGCTTCGCAGCGTTGAAGAGACCGAATAAGCGCGCGGGTTCGAGGTTCCAAGGGAGAGGCCTACTCAGAGTTGTCGTGACCACGGCTACTGCCGCACAATGACAGCACAAGGGTAGTCTGCCTTTCCTGGGGGTGGGTGGGTGGGGGGTGTGTTTTGTGTGACAATTTCGCCTATTCAGAGATGACATTCATCGTGGGGGAAAAAACAAAACGGTATGGATGTGCCTGGTTGGAAAAAAATACATGAGACCTCTAAGAAATGATTTATTTTTGTGGACTGTCTTTAGAACGACCAAACCTGGTTTGCTGTTGGTGCCATAAAAAAAAAAAAAAAACGCAACTCCAATCGCCTGTGGGATGTGTAGACGGTAGACGGGATGCCAGGACTGGTGGCATCGCCTGTAACCTTTTTAAATATTGACTAGAGTTTTAAAGATTTCGATTTCCAGGCTAAGCCGTTACATCGAACGGACTCTGGCAAGGGTTTTTTTTTTTTTTTTGGTTTGTTTTTGTTCTCCTTTTTCTCCCCCAACCCCGATGGATAACATCAGCTGGGAGGCTGACAGAAGACCTAACCTAGTCTGGTGTCTGGTGTAGCCATCTCATGACCAATAAAAACCTTTACCTAAGGGCAACCGATCTCTCTATCGTTTTTGGCCTTTAAAGTGTAAAATGACGGTGCTGCGTGTGTTCTCTTCCCAGTATGATCATTTGTACAACATGCAGGCATGGTCTTCTCTATAATATTAGAAGCTAGGTAAAGTTAGTATAGGGTAATGCAGGCGTATGCAGTCGGGAGTTATAAGTTAGTGAAGCTAGTACACTAATACAGGTGTATGCAGTCTGGAGGTATCAGTAAGTAAAGGTAGTACAGGTGTATGCCGTCTGGAGGTATCAGTAAGTAAAGGTAGTACACTAATACAGGTGTATGCGGTCTGGAGGTATCAGTAAGTAAAGGTAGTACACTAATACAGGTGTATGCAGTCTGGAGGTATCGGTAGGTAAAGGTAGTACACTAATACAGGTGTATGTCGTCTGGAGGTATCAGTAAGTAAAGGTAGTACACTAATACAGGTGTATGCAGTCTGGAGGTATCGGTAGGTAAAGGTAGTACACTAATACAGGTGTATGTCGTCTGGAGGTATCAGTAGGTAATGGTAGTACACTAATACAGGTGTATGCAGTCTGGAGGTATCGGTAGGTAAAGGTAGTACACTAATACAGGTGTATGTCGTCTGGAGGTATCAGTAGGTAATGGTAGTACACTAATACAGGTGTATGCAGTCTGGAGGTATCAGTAGGTAATGGTAGTACAGTTGAGTGTATTAACACCTTGCCCTGGCTCGAGATGAACAGCGTGATCAGCGACCGGGAGCCATTCCTTGTGACTCTGGACGAGCACAGGCTGTTCCAGGGGAGAAAAACAATGTCACGGAGGTGAGTCTGTCTTCCCTTGCCTTAGGGTGGGGTTCCTGGGTGGGAGGACCAGGGTCATGTGTTCTAATCAGCCATTGGGTCAGTCTGCCCGAAGGCTTGTGTTTTTGAATGGATCCGTGTCTGTAGAATTGGCCCCTGTGTGTAATTGTCAGTGTTTCCGTGTGTCCCCAGCACTGCGATGGACTGCCGTTGGAACCTGGGTGTTTCCCATCGTGCTCCCATGGATGGCCAGGTTTGGCGCCGGCAACACTGGTAAACCGTTTTCGGGGAAATTATCGAAAATGTCAAGTTAGTTTCCTGAATGCTCACAACCCCGTAGACATGTTGTAGTTATTTAGTTTTACACGACTTATTTTTAAATGCAGCTGTTGAAGATAAGATGAACATAGTTTGTAGTAGCCTGACATTGGTATAAACAATCTATTTGTTGTTATATGGCATCCTCAAATTTAATTACATTCTCATGGTGTGTTTCGGGGACCAAACATTTGTCCATTACTGAGAAGCATGTCTGCCTTATAAATTATTTTAATTAAAAAGCTGAATGCTGGAATATTTTCAGTGGGTTTAATAGCCATGTCTCACAGTCTGCTTAACAGTAACTTTACGTTGGCTCTTTGAACGTCCTCACACATTCAACCCCACACACATTGCCGTAAGGCGCGTTTTTTCATTGTTAGTACCACAGCTTCTTAAGAAATTAAAACATAATTTTTGTTTGTTTTTTAAACACCTTTTTAAGTTTTGGCAAAATACTCGTTTGTTTATTAATTTATATATATCAATAAATGTGTCAATCCGCCTTTCTTTGCTCCTCCACCCCAGGTGCGCTACCACGGACTGACCGCTGAGCCACGACATTGTAGGCATTGCCCAACACAACCGTTTTTTCTCTCTCAGTGGAAACGCGTCTCTTAAGCCAGCGAAGCTCTTTAATTCCAGACCATTGCCAGCGATGATAGAACGCATTAAACAGAAGTGCAATTAAATTTAATTGTTAGCGATGTCGTTTGGATGTGAATTTTAACAACGAACAACGAAACGACAATTTCAAACAACGGCCAAAGATCCTTAACCCTAATGGTGTGTGGTGGGGTCTGAAATAACTTCACTGGGACGTCTTACACTCGGCACAGAATTCACCGGGTTGTAATAAACTGTTTATGACTCTGGATTTCAACGGAAAGTGATGACGCTGTTTGTTGTTTGCAGCCCTGCGTGCCGGTGTTTAAAAACGCTTTTAATAAGCTATACTAGGTGCTGCTGGAAATATTCTCTGGATTCGCCTCTGCAGCGGGATGTTCTGTCGCCCGCTTTTCTTTACACTCGCTGTTCGGTTTGACCTTCTCACTTTTTTATTTGCCAGGATAAGAAAGAGTTTAAGACCAATCATGGCGGCTGGTTCACACAGTGTTACTCATAACACTTTAATAAAGCCAAGATGGATAAACGCCTTACTATTTTAGTACTGGCGTTAGGTAGAATACACAATATAAATCAGAACAATTCTCATTGGTGGTTTTGAACGTCTTTTTAAAATTTAAAGGTTTTGGGAGCGTGGGGGGCTTGTTTCAATGTCGTCTGTTCTGTTTTGCTGCCTTTTGAGGGGGAAACAAACTGCTCTAATTGGTTTGCTCCCTTTCATTTCTTTGTTCTTAAATATCATTAAAGCCTTCCTTTTGGACGGGTATATCGTAATTTACAAAAAAATACTGGGTCATCGCTACAAGGAAATATCGCTTGATATATCTGTGAAAGCACAGTTTAATAATAATATCTACATTTTTGAATGGCGTAACCCCTGCACGCTTACGGATTATATGAAGTGTTTATTTTAAAACGGTCGATGTCCCGGTGGTCCAGTCTGTTTACAGATTAGAGTTGAAACTGTCATGTGCATGATTTGTTTTACAAGATAATGTGTGGGAAATTTCTCTCCATAAGAAAATGTGACAGCCACTGGCTGCGCCGCACGCAACAGAGAGAGAGGAATGCACACGGGAAATGATCGGGTCCGGTTCTTTATTCGGCACCATCGTGCCGTAAAACGCAACACAAAAGTCTTCCCGGTTTGGGGTATAAAGCCACGAAAAAATACCAAAGAAATTCCTCCCGGATCGGGGCATAAAATCGTGACAATTAGTCGTAGGAAACGCAGGAGTCTCGTCCTCCTCGTTCGGGGGAAGATTTCGGGGTTTCACTCGCCGCCAGTCCCCTGGCCGGAGCTGTAAAGACAGCTCACGCTTTCCACGATCGGCACTCGCTACCTTAGCTTTGCTCTCCCCTGTAGCTTCCCCGGTGCCGACGTCTTCTCCTTGTTTCTGCCGGCTTTTGTTCTTTCCCTCCCCAATCAGCCGATGCGTGTCAGCTGTGCCAGTGATTGCTGGGGCGGGAACGTACCGCCCCTCACGAACCTGCCCCCCGAGCTTGAGGGGGGAGCGGCTTCTGCCGCATCTGCAGTCCGTAAACCCCGGGGTTGCCACAAAAAACTTAGGACTCAATAATTATAACAATGTGAGTCAGTAAAGCCTTCTACTTCTACTGCCTTGAAGGGAAGTGTTCACTTTTAAAAACTTCTTCAACGTGGAGAGAACAAAGCATGAAATTTGTTTTTTTTAGTTATTACATCGAAGATGAAAATAAAAATACTAAACTACTTCTCAGATTTTGGGCAAATATACTGTGTAAATATAACAAAAGTCAACTTCTGTACTTCTTTATAAAATTATTTTTAAATTGCCTGACACTTTCTGGTTCATAGCTACTTCTTGGATGACTTAGTCACTAACTCACTTCTAATTTATAAAGAAGCCATTTTATTGATTATTTTTCTTAATTGCGTAGACTTGGATCATTTGTAAAATGGTTGTGTCCCGGAGCTTGAGTGGTGGAATGACTGCCGCAGAGATTTTCACATTTAAAAAAAACAACAACACCTAGGTCAGCCTATTAAAATATGTAGCTTTAGGTTTATTTAATATTAATATAATATGTCATTAGTATGACATTTTCACTATTTACATTACTTAATTGAAAATAATGTAAAATACAAAAAAGACAATCTAATTTGAGGAAAAATCATTTACTGTAGCATTATAATAAATGAAATAGTTATCAGGCTTAATCAAAACAGAGTCATAATACACGTAATCTCATAACAATCATAATTTCGTACTTTTGACAAAATATTAAAGAAAGTACCAGGGCAATAGTAAGTTAAATGTATGGTAAATATTCCCATAGGTGCCAACTCACGATATATGATACACTGTAAGTGAATGATTAATCCAGCAGATTCTGAATTTATATCCCAAGCACATAAAGATCATTTAGTACAAAGACCAACCCTTTCACTTCCTGCATGGCTAGGACAAACTATCTATTAGCTATACAGAACACATAAAATCAACAGCATATTTACAGCCGGACAATTTTTTTTCCACTTTTTGCAGTGAAAGCGGAACCTTGATTTAAGACAAATTGGTGCTTTGTTGGAGACGGGTTAATTCTCTGCCACCTCGCACAGCTCGCTGTATTTCGGTGGGTTCGGGTTTAAAGTGAACAAATTCGGTGCCGGTGCCGGTGCCGCCGCCGCTGCTGCTGCTGCTCGCTCCACTGCCCTGATCTGGCAGATAAGTATCATTGACAGCACCATTTCAATCAACTGTGGGGGGACGCACAGAAGAAAAAAAATAATTCAGTCATTCGTTCTAAATTCTCTTGACAACTAGAATGTAAACCTAGAATCCACATTCCCTTAAGTGCTCCCTGAATCAATCAAATACAAAACTCTTAATCTCGCCTTTAAATTAATATTTAATATAAAAGTGTCAGGCGGCAGTTTATTGTCAAGGCTATCACTGGTAAACTTTGCTGCCGCTATGGAAACCTCCAATGCATCTCACGATAAATCTTTAACCACGTAAAATTCATATGAGATCATGAGTCACTGGGATGAAATCTCTGTGAATTGGCGTGTTCGTTTTCTGCCTCTTGCACGCCAAGAGAACCATGATGGACCAAAAGGGCAAAGAAAACTCATACCGAAACGGCAGCCAATCCAAAGGAAAATCCCAGCACGATATCATACGCCTTCTCAACATGTATTTTGACGACTGGGAAGCAGGCCTGACAAGAACAAACAGTACTGTCACCAGAAGGCATTTATGAAAGGTCCATGTACGATTCCCCATACATAAACATTTCACAGATTAACGTATGAAATTGAATTACTTCGAAATTCTATCAGCATTTTAAAAATTACCTCTTTTTATACCCCCAGTGGCCAAACGTTTCCTTTTAAATTCTCTATTTAAGTATATGTTCTGTTGAGAATTATTGTTAATTTCTGAATAAAGTCAACTCAGTGCTGAACTGCTTACACTGGTACCAGATGTGAATAAACTATTAGATTATTTCTGAATCATGTGCTTTGGCACCAAGGAACTGCTATCTGATCAGTTTTTGGTGAGCGAAAGAGGACTTCTTTGAGTAGCTTTCATTTCAGCTCAGTTTTAATTTTAGTCCTCTTTAGACCCCTCCTGGACTGTGAGCAAACCCAGCTGTGTCATAACCCTATTCGGGGGCCAAAAACCTCTTCTACTTCTACTTAATTTTTAAAGCTGAAACACAACCCCGGTTTGCCAACGAACCTCCCAGTAATTCAGCCTAAAGGCTGATTCGCTAAGGCACTTGCAGTGTAATGAAAGATCGAAAGTAATGTTGAACCTGCTTGTACACCAGCTTGTATGAGTCATCGACGTGCTTCTGTGGAAACAAAAATATACATGAATTTTTAAAATATTAGCGCAACGTGCACAATTTGTGTAAGTTCTGTTCAGAAATGTCTTTTGTTAAGTTTGGATTACAATGATCTAAGACACAGTACAACAGAATACTGACCGTCAGCTGGGAGTCTACGATAGTTTCACATTTCTCTGACTTTTGGAAATACTCGGAACAGACACAAGAAGGCGGGACATTTGAACCCCAGTCTTTGTATCCATTGAACACACCACAGCATTCCAACTGTTGAAGAACAGACAGCCGTTTAAAAAAAACCCTCCTCCTCAAACACACACTGCATCTTCACTTCACCACAGCGCAAACAACCGCAGATAGAGTAGAAACAGACAGAGGCAGTGATAAACCCGGACTGCTGGTATTTGGTCGAGGCTGAGAAAGAAAGAAAAACAGGGTTTGGTTTTAAGAGAATCAAAAAGGATACACAGCAGCCAAGTAACAAACAGCGTTGTGTGTGTGTGTGTGTCTATGTGTGAGTCTGTCTGTGTGTGTGTGTGTGTTTGTGAGAGTCTCTGTGTGTGTGTATGTGTGTGCATGTGTGTGCGTGTGTGTGTGTGTTTGTGAGTGCGCGTCTGTCTGTCTGTCTGTCTGTGTGTGTGTGTATATGACTGTGGGTGTGTGTGTGTGTGTGGGTCTGTTTGTCTGTGTGTGTGTGTGTGTGTGTGTATATATGTGTGTGTCTGTCTGTCGGTCTGTGTGCATGCGTGTGCGTGTGAAACATGTGGCCAAGGACAGAGCCAAGCCCAGGGAGATCTGGAGGTAGAGAGGAGGCACCTCTTTCTGAAATATCTCCACCATGTGTCTTGTATGTTCAGAGGCTTCATCCAGAGGCAATTCGCTGCTCAGATGATCTTTCAAGTTTTGCATTAACTAAGACGGACAGAAAAGGAACCCGGTCAAAACCAAGCATCATAAACACTGAACGTGAAAAACCTCACCCAACTGAAATAATAACGTAAATCTGCAACATGCAGGTTATGTTTCAACTGTAAGACGACATTTCAAGTACTTCAAAATGACAGAAAAAATGAAAGGGCCAAGCGTGTACACTTTACCTGAGGTTGATCAATGGCCCCCGGCACTGCCTCCCACAAAAGGACGATGCTACTCAGGGTCATCGCTATAAAAAACTACAACAACCATCACTACGTTAGTGCCAGCGTTGTGGACATTTACAGTGAAGTATTTACATGAGATTCCCGGGGTTACCTTGGACATTTACAGTGAAGTATTTACATGAGATTTCTGTTTTTCCAGTTCATGTTTTTTTACTAGTTTTACTAGTATTTAAGTACAGGTCACATATTGAATTACTTGCGAATGGCAAGTTTAAGTATTATCAATGACATGATTGATTACTATCAATGCAGGTTGAGATCAATAACCATAATACCGAAGAAGAATAAGACTTTTGAGATTCTCACCACGACCAGGGCCCACTTCTTTTCCTTATATCCACCATAAGCACCGAGGAAAGAGATCGCAATTGAAACTCCGCCGATGACGTACAACACAACGATTCCATCCGGTCCGTTGCCGGTCTATAAACACGGAGAGATCGTATTAAGAAAAGTGTATTTCAGTTCACCCGTTTGGTCTGTCCCGGACAGAGTCACAATGTTTATTCGCTCTCTTCCTAACCCTTCGGTCTTCCTTACCTCTTCATTCAAACTGTACGCCACGTGTCCAATGGCTAACAGGGCGAGGATCATCGACATCATCATCTTTAAACAACAGAAACTTTTAGGTTTTTCTCAATTTCCGAGTGATGAATATCAGCAAAACGGCAACAAAAACCTGCCTCCTCGTGTACACATGTCACTACAACTCTACAATTCCTTTTGAACGGGGGAAAGCGAAGAACTAATTTAAAAAGCAAAACTTTGAGATCAGAATCAAAATTATCAAAATTATATATATATATAAATATTTCGGATAGCTTTATGCAGCAAGATGACATGTATCAAAAATATGTATCGCAGCCTCGCCAGAAATAAATAAAATCACGAAAAGAATAACTGTTTAATGTTTGTTTGCTTTTTTGTATTGAATTTACTTACCGCTAATACGAATGTGAAGAAAATGAAACATACTTTCAAGACCTTGTTAATTTTCGCCATCCTGAAAACAAAACCAAGCGATATGATGATGTGCCAGGAAATCTGGTTCTTTTTCTTTGTCGGGGCTGTAAAATTAGTTCCAGGCTGAAAGGGCGGATCTTCCAGTAATATATTGGAGCTATTTTGCAAACGTTTTGCCATCAACTTGGTGGTGGAAAATCAATCCTAATGGGCTAACATTACTTACAAAATGTTTATGCATATGCTTCACCTCTTTAAAATCCACCACAGATTTCTCTCGAATTGTTTGCATGCAAATTTCTTGATTGTGTTTTATTACCGGATACAGGGCCAACAGACGGTACATTATTAATGATGTATAAAGTAGCATTTTTCGGAGAGCTACTTCTCTGCGCGGATTCCAGCACGAGACCGACACCTTTTAACAGGAATCAATACTCTTTATTTCGCACATGCGCTTACGACCGCCTTGAGAAAGGCAGAACTGGCAGTGCCAAGAACTGATAAGTATACCGAAACGCACAGAGAGCCCTCTCTCGCCGTAGCGATCACACCCGCGGTGAGGGAACAGAACTTTAACAGACCGAACGCAGTTTACAAAGATAAACAATACAACATATTTGCCGTCAACAATAAACACGACCGGCACATAGAACACGCTATATACACGGTTAGAGTCTCGGGAGCCAGGCTTCCCAGCAGCCCCCCCGGGGATGGATTTAGCCCATTGGCGGGGGAAGCGCTCCTAGCAATCACCGCTACAATAATATTGTACCGATTCAAAACTTTTAAGATAATATACTGTAATCTGTTGATAATAATATTATTATTATTATAGCAAAGCTATGAAGTTCAGTGTGAAAATTGGGAAGATTATCTCGATAACAAGACATAACAATGAGATTGTAACTCGCGTATTTCGATTTTCAGATACGATCCATTATTTTATTTATTTAAGAATCTGTTAAATTGATTCCTCACAACTGATGACTGAACAAGACCTGGAGACGTGAAGGAATTTCAGAAATTCTGTATTTGGTCTGTCCCAGATAGAGAACAGAAAGATGTTTGAAAAGGGCTTTTGTTGTTCCAGTTTAGCATTGGTTAACTTTTCTGAATGCGCAGCTTGTGTTGAAGTGAAACTGTCGTTCTGCTCAAGTTCCTCCCGACATTCTCAGAGGTCCAAACTCCAAGTGAAGAGTTTCACAAGAAAAGAATCCGGCGGTTCAGACTGACAGATTATAACTAAAAACAATGCGTGTTAAAGTTTTTATTCCTTTGCATTTCATTAAACAAATAGGGTTAACACATTGTTTGTCTCTTGTTTTTGAAGTACTCGTTTTAATTTTACTTTTATGCACTATTGTAACCATGTGAGTTACCAACCATTTCAGTGATGGACTGCAGTTGAGTGCAGGAACCTTCACAATGTCTTCTGTTGGTCTACTGGCCAGCAATGAAGTGTGCCCCTAACCCTTAGTAAAATTAAATTCTATGGACATTTAAATTCCTGTGCAGTAATCTTGGGGGGAAAAACATTGTGTATGGATGTCCTGTCAAGGTCATAGAGGGGCGTGTTCCCTAAAATAAATAAATAAATAAATTTTTATTTATTAAATAAAATGTTTTTATTTATTTATTGCAGATAAGCTTCAGCTTAGTACAGGCAAGTCACGACCACTCCCCTTTTCCACAGGATTACATCAGAGGATGTTATGGATGTTTTGTAACCACTAAAAGAGAAACGCAAGGCTGCCTTGGGTCTCCCATATTCTAGGAACGTCTGAATGTGCGCCATTCAAGAGACACGCTTGGACGGTCGAAAAGGCTTCAATGGATTTCCCTGTAAAAAAAGAAACTTCAGTAACATTAAGTCCAGGCAAATGCAAATCAGGAGTAAGCAGCACACACTGCAGGCAGTTCGTTGGGCCTACCCTGTTCATCAACTCGTTGTTATCTCAGATACACTCACAGGTTCTCTGACTGTGTGTGTGTGTGTGTGTGTGTGTGTGTGTGTGTGTGTCTGTGTCTGTCTGTCTGTCTGTCTGCCTGTCTGTGGGTCTGAGTGTTTGCCTGCCTGTGTTTAAAAGTAAACCGACTCATTATGCAGCAGTCAGAGATGCGCCGTCATCAGCGGGTAACTGGGAAGACAGATCCGCCACAAGAGCGCCATTGCAAATCCTAGCAACGACACCTTGGTGCAGCGAAGAGAAAAAAAAAACGAAAAAAACACTGGTGACGCCGCAATCTTGACTGAGAGGTTCTCGTGTGAACGAGAAAGGGACTGACCGAGGAAAGAATGCGAACAAACACCGGTTCCGTGATTCTTATTTACGCTCTGCTTCAGCTCGAAATTGCAGGTGAGCCCGTCGTCATATAAATAATCCGATTTGATAATGGGTCCGGAGGCAGTTATATCTAAGCATTGTGGTTGTTTTTGTCCGGATGCTACCGACGGTTTTTGCTGGCTATTTAATTATTTCTAGTTTTTAGCATATCTTTTATTGTCATAATAAGGCAATATTTTGCCTGTTAAATGCAAATTAATGTAATTTACTTTATAAACAAGCGTGCACATGCTTCCTAATATGATGCTGGGCTGGGAAATAGCACTGAAATATCCCGTGTTTACTATAATAAACCACGATATTAGTACGCATATCAGCACCCAAAGGTTACTAAAATGTAATCCCAGTTTTAATAAAGTTACTATTACCAGCTGTGTTTCAGACCGAGCCCCAAGTTACTGAATTGCATTATTCCACTGCAGTTTGACGCAGACCCAAATCAATCACGTCCGATCGTTCTAATTCGACAACAAACCAGTAAGAAAAACAAAAAAAAACTAAGTTAATTTCTTTGAATGTGAATAGTGATTACCACTGTCAGTCAATCCGCACCTCCAATGAAATGACGAGACTCCCATCAGCACTTGGCTGGCAACGGTAGAAAAACGACGCTGTCGCGAGGGAGAAAACTTGCGAAATTCCAGTTTCTGGGAAAAGGGAGGCTCGCCCTTGGACCTCGACCAAGCCACTTAGACTGCACCGATGCCAAAAGACATCTAGAGGCTCCTCTTGAATATGACCGACTTATATAATATTGACTTCAATCGTTTTATCATTTAGTAACCGCTTCACGCTATTTGCACACGTTAAAATGTATTCTCCGAGCCACTGTGCTTTCTGTTCAACCGTGATCTTATAATTAATTATTTCGTTTATTTGACCCGGTTGTGGCCACAGTTACCTGTTATCTCCCCTCTGAACTCTGAATGGCGTTTCTCTCTGGGTCCAGTTGGCATACCCAGCTACTCTATGGTGACCGCCCAGCTCCGACGGTCAGAGTGGCAGATTCTGAGGCAATGGCAAGCCGATGGTTCCGGGAGGGGGGCGGAACCAGGCGCCGCGGAGGCCCATCGGAGCGGGGTCCGCATGTCCCGTGTCCGCTCGACGTCCAGTGGGGAGGAATTTGCCTTCCCCACGCAAACAGGCCACAGTGGAGTACCGGAGCACAGCCCCACCTCAGACCGACACATCGTCACACCGGTAGGTTCACCCCGTTTCTCACTATGCTCACACACCCATGTCTTCATGTCCACTGAAAGACTGAAGACTACACCATCACACCATCTTCGTCGCTAACGTGGACCGTTGCCATTTATTTGAATGTTAATGAGAACATATTAAATGGAGGTTTGCCAGTGACACAGTCACTGTTCTTTTCTGCTCTAAAATTGATTGTTTACATCAGCGGTTTCACCTTGATTTTCCTACACTGTAAATTCAGAACTGGATACACTGGAGTTGAGCCTCCGTGTAATACCTCTGTGACATTCTTTGCCTTGTGTCAGTTCTACC
Source organism: Hiodon tergisus (assembly GCA_025775045.1). Lineage (NCBI taxonomy): Eukaryota > Metazoa > Chordata > Actinopteri > Hiodontiformes > Hiodontidae > Hiodon > Hiodon tergisus. Next base: position 6,463 of record JAOVYW010058668.1, on the reverse strand, counting down.
CACAACGCTGGAACGACGTTCCTGTAGCCACTTCTCATGAATGCTGACCTCAGGCCTCCTGACTTGGCCAGTGACAGTAATGCAGCCATCTTTGATTAATCAAAGACCAGGGTTAAATTAATCACACCTGTTTTCACAATCCCCAGAGGGACCAGTCATTTTGCATGCGCTCAGCAGGGATTTTCAAATTTCATGAATGGGCCACCAAAGCGAAGCTGTTTGCGGGGTGTTGCTCTGACATTTACCTGTATCCTAATGGTTGAGTGAGTGAGCATTTGTTCATTAATCACACAGAAATCCATTGAGGTCGATCTGCCTCATTGTCTGTTCAAGTAGCAGACCCATTGGAAAGACATTGGTTTGTTGTTTCTTTTTTTCAGGCCAGGCCGAGTGACTGTTCGTTATTTGATTGTAAAACTCAGTCTCACTGAGAGCAATGCTGTGCTTCTGCATCATAGTGTTTCGTCGGTTACCATCAGGTAGTATACAGGAGGTGCTGGTTTAGTATACAGGAGGTGCTGGTTTAGTATGCAGGAGGTGCTGGTTTAGTATGCAGGAGGTGCTGGTTTAGTATACAGGAGGTGCTGGTTTAGTATACAGGAGGTGCTGGTTTAGTATACAGGAGGCGCTAGTATACAGGAGGTGCTAGTATACAGCAGGTGCTAGTATAGTATACAGGAGGTGCTAGTATAGTATACAGGAGGTGCTGGTTTAGTATACAGGAGGTGCTGGTTTAGTATACAGGAGGTGCTGGTTTAGTATACAGCAGGTGCTGGTTTAGTATACAGGAGGTGCTGGTTTAGTATACAGGAGGTGCTAGTATACAGGAGGTGCTAGTATAGTATACAGGAGGTGCTGGTTTAGTATACAGGAGGTGCTGGTTTAGTATACAGGAGGTGCTAGTGGCAACTGTGAATTTGTTATCTTCTGCTTGGTAAATGTGTCCTAGGGCTTTGTCATCTGCTGCAGCTTTAAGGTGAGCGTAACAGGGGGAGCAGGGTCACCATGACAGCAGGGTCACCATGACAGCAGGGTCACCATTGCCTCAGCGGTGGTCTGCATCTGAAGGAGAGCCGGAAATGAGCTTCCCTCTCCGGTGCGCGTGCAAACAGGGGGCCATCAGCAGGCTCACACCATCACCCACCAATGAGAAGGTGCGACCTTTCCAGGATTGCAGACTCCTCAGCATGCCGGGGGTTTAGGTCGTCACCCATCTCAGCAGTGGCTGACTGACATTTTCATTTCCTGACTAGCAGGAAGGACAAATAACATTCACTGTTTCCCCAGCTATCTACAAAAGATGGGTAGCTTGGTCCATGGTGATAGGGTATGCTCTCCCCCAGAAATAAAACGACACAAATGCTCTATAAAGACTTGCGTTCTGTGAGCATCATATGTTGGACCAGTGAAATACCCAACAAGCCCACCAGCCTTCAACCCTTTACGTTATAGGTGACCGACACCTGTGTCACTGCCTTGTTCAGCACCAGGGACAGTTCACCCAAAAAGGTTTCTGTTTTAGCAACCACTGAGAGGCATCGGTGGGTGCCTGATTGGGGTCCCTCAGTAACAGGGCCCTCAGGCTGTGGGGCACAGGGGACGGGTGGGTGTAACAGGAAGTTCAGTTGGTTTGTGATGGCAGTTGAGTAGGGGTCTGGAGCTGATCGTGGGTCACCCTCTGGGCGTAGAGCAGGACCCTTCTGGTGCCGCTGATCCATGGCGACCAGACCTAGACCAGCCAATAGGCCGGGAAGATGAACCCAGTGCCTGAATCCGGACTGGAAAATGACTGTGTGTAAATTGTGTGCAGTGAGAAAGAAAAGGTGCTTTTACTCTTTCACAGAAAACAGCCTTGGGTCTGCTCAGAGTTTTCCTTCAGTAAATCGAGTTATGGTTTCTGTGCGTTAGGACTAATCAGACGCAGCCCTGGGGCAATTTTCAGAGCCAAGATGTTGGTTCTACAATACCTGGCTTTTAGTCAACATGAATCTGTTCTCAGATCAGTGCCCACGCCTGTTCCTATGACCTTCCACCATCTCCGAGAATCAATTTTACTGCTGAATTCATCATGATGCTGCCTTCTGGCTCAAACAAACAAGATTATCTGTCTGTAATTGGGGGGTCATTGTGGAGGATATCAGATGGGCGGAACGACCAAGATGATCTAGAGAGGATAACGAGAAGACCCTTTAAAGTTAGTTTTTTATAAGGGCATGGATGGGGGACAGGGGGTTCTGCTCATGCACTGTTATGAAAACAGGAAACAGGAAGCAGTAATATTGTACTGTATTGTATTGGGGGCTTTGAAGGGGACAGAAAGTTATGCTGGTTTATATTGCAGCTCATCTCTCAACTGGTCCTCTTCATTTTAAACGTGAGTCACTTTACAAAGCGTTTTTTGTGCCAATCAATGCACCTGTCTAGACCTGAACTCAATCTCAAAGCCCTTGGTTCGCTTTTAAGAAAAAGACGGCATCTGAAGTGATTATTTTCACCAACAATCCAAGGCACAGCTGGTCTGAGAGTTGCCAAAGGGTGACCAAAGCTGGTGGTTTCCATGGGGATCGATCTCCGCCCTCCCCAGACGCCGCAGATGGAGGTCCGTCGGACTGAACGCGACCGTGTTCTGTGCGCTCAGATTGGGGGGGGGGTTTCTCCCCTCAGCATCTGCTCGTCAACTGTGTCATTGACAGGACGGTGACGGTGTCAGTGCTCGGGCAGGAGTGCGTTGGACTGACACCGGACGGACAAAGGGGGGCCGTGAATTCCCCTCACTGGGGGTTGTCTCACAAGAACAGACCATACGTTTGACAGGCATTCGAAACAGGGATTTTACAAAATAATATAAATAAATAAATAAATAAATAAATAAATAAATAAATAAAGATTTAAGTTTAATAACTGAAAATAACACGGAAAACAATTTGGCCTGTCCTTTTGTAATGAGAGTGAACATATTGCTGAGCAGGGCGAAGGGTTTCAAAGCCCTGAAAAAGTGTCCCAGTGTAAAGTGTAAAATAAACACTGACTTCACTGCAGACGGGGAACGGGGAAAGGGTGCTGCATCTGTGGAAAAGCAGGAAACCGTCTGTCTTGTTTCTGGTCTTCCCAGGAGAAGGAAAACGGCATTGAGCTGTACCTCTCCTCGGGCAGGCCAAAATCCACCGAACCTGTCCCATCCGAGGCCTTCGTCCGCTCTCTCAACCTCGACGTCCTCCACAGAAGCCCGGGCCAGTTCAGTGTTTCTGATCTGACCCCTGAGGTACGGTATGGTTTTGGTCCTTAACCTCACATTTTTTATGTACATGGGGCTGTACTGTGGAATTTACCGATTATCACTCAATTTAAACTTGCGTCATTAAAATGGAAAGGACGCACACCACGTATACACACATACACAAACACAATATATATATATATACCGAGTGTTTGCTTCTGTGTCAGAATACAGAACGGAATCCTGTAATATACCAGTGTTCCACCACTGTGCTGCCCAAGTAAATAATGTGAAATGCACCATGGAGACATCCATGCAGAGTTGTTCCATGTCAAGAAATTGGACTAAATGACCGTCAGTGAAGCAGTCCCTTCAGAATGGGAGACAAGTATGTTCCAAGGAACAGAGCGAGCGGTCATCCATTGCGCGCGTCGCGCCATGTGATGAGATTGGGGCGTTCACGCAGGCACACTAAGTGAAGGAGTAGAGGAGGAGACGAGGACAGGAGGAGACGAGGAGATTCGTGTGGAGGGCTCCCGAGGGGGACACACCATTAATGGTCGCTGACAAATGGAGAGGTCTTAAGTGGTGCTTTAGTTTCAAACCGTTGGATGGTTTTCTAATTTAAGGGCCCATTTGCTATTTAAGGCATGCACATTTACCATCTTGGCTCCGGTTTGGGCTGGCGTCCCAAAGCGTTACATTTACGTTCATGTGAACTAGGCTCATCGGTATCTGAAAGGAGCCCTGTGTGATGTCCCTTTCCCGGCATTTTCTCCCATTGGATGCTAATGGGCGTTTACAGTTCACAAAGGGTCCGATTGTCTAATCGACTCCTCTCACTGGGTGGAAGACCCATGCCCCTGGAATCAAACTGACACCATGTCTGCAGCTGACCAAATGTCCCAGAGTTCCCTTCTCCCCGGACATGCCAGCTCCATGAGCAGATGATCCAGATGTAGGAGCTACTCTGCTGATACCCCGAGCCCAACCGTGCCCAGCCCTGCTGACACAGACAGGGGCGGAGTCGGCTGTACGACGGGCGGATCTGCGGGGAGGCCCCGTTCACCAGTCAGACTGCACACGGCTCTGGTCCTCCTGTGGCTCCCAGGAGCAGGGGACCCCGGTGCAGGTGGGATGCTGCAGAGAGAGTAATCCTCCATCCTCGTTGTTCTTTCCACAGAAGAACGTGCTGCTGGGACAGCGGGATCCAGACAAGGTGTGGAGCCAAGAGGGGCTGTACGCCGTTGTTCTCTTCCTCACCATCTTCATGATCATCGGCACTTGTCTGATGGTGAGTTCCACCGGCTGCCAGCAGGGGGTGTCCTCTCACCACGGGCAGACGCTTGCTGCTCTAACTGGCCTGAAAGGAGGCGGGCCTCTTAGCGACAGCCAATGGCGTGCCAGCGCAGAGTGATGCCAAACACGACACTGGGGCTGGCAGGAGTCTGTCAGTCACCAGCACCGCTCCGTGTGTGCAGGCAGGAAACTCTGCACTCTAGCTGAGAGCTCTCTGACAGTGTAACTGACATTTTAATCAGTCATCCTGAGGAGCTGCCCGGGCAGTATTAGTAACCGAGTTCAAATCCAAATAAGCAACGTGGCGTTAGCTTCGATAAATTTGGATTCTGTTTAAAACACCTAAAAACCATGGTGTTACTAAAAAGATGCCGGTCTTTCTAAAGCAATACAAATGTCATTTTAGTTTTGCTGTCTTGATGCACATCCTGGCCCGTCTTTGTTATAAGGCTTGGGGGTGTCTGGAAGTGGACTGTATCGATTGGTTTCCCCTCCTGAGCAAACGGATCCTGTCGTCTTGCAGGTCCTGTACCGGCTGAAGGAGAAGGTTGAGTTCTCGGACCGGCAGTTCAAGGAGCTCCCCAGCCAAGCCGCCTTGGTTCCCCCTCCCCCGGTGCCCAGCGCCCCGCCCCAGCCCAAAGCCCCCATCAGCATGGTGCAGGCCGCCCCGGCCCCCAAACCTGCCAGCGAGTCCGCCCCCGACCCCTTCCAGCCGTGCCCTCTCATTGCTGAGTGCAGACCCTGCCCCCCCGTCAGTCCCTCACCCTTCAGGATGAAGACCGCTGCAGGCCTCCAAGAGAGGTATGGATAAGGGCCAGGCATGGCCCCCCCCCCCCCCACAACCCGCACTCCAATCCAATCTCAGAAACACCACAGCCTCCGTACGGTGATCCTCCTAGGCAACGAAGACTATCAGACACACAGATGACTAACTACATGGAGCTTTCTGGAAAAAAATGTTTCTGTGAGGTGGTAGCATTTAGTAAGATAACGTCTTAGTAGACAAATCTATTGCAGGGCCTCTACTGCCAAATATTAACAATCTATCTGTTAGTGGACTGACTATTTTATATCTTGAAATACTTCAGTTACTGAAACACTATTGCTGGTTGCTGTATAGCTCCACTCTTACCTTTTTTTAGTCATAGATCATTTGGAAGAATCAGCAGAGACTTGCGCTACCACAATAAATTCCAGATTTGGTTAAATGTTGCCATCTAGCGGTAAAAGTTATACTTAAAGCTCCCACAGGATGCCTGATTGAACGCTCTGATGACAGAAGAATTCCCTTATAAGGCAACGTAGGACGCGTTTTTTTTTAAACAATAATAGTTGTAGATTTGTTTGACTAGGATAGAAGATTTCAAGTAGTTGAGTATCTTGGCAGATATTGGCAGATATTTGTATTAAATTGTACGCTCACTGCTTAAACTGTTGGTCTAAAAATTTGTAGTGGAAAAATACACTACAGGTAAAGGCATTATAAAACTAAATGTCTGTCTAAATAGTGTTCATGATGCCTGATCATATTTTATTTGTGAATTAAATACACAATTACTTCCCCAGTTTAACGAGTCAACCTCGTCGGTCTTTCTGGGATTTGATGGGCACCCTGCCTCTCTCCGCCTGGTCGAGAGCTGCTCAGACGGCTCCTTATTTAAATTTACTTTAATGTAAAGAACCAGAACCCGCAGGCTATTCAGTGCCAGGAGCCCAACCCACATAAGCTACTGGACAGGTTCTGCCTGAGTCTGGATTAAGGGTTAAGTGAGTTGCCACTGGACTGCACACCAAGAGGAAGGCGACAGGAAGCCCAGGAGATGGCAGGTTGACTGTGTCCCTTTCCATTGGGGGCTCTTCTCCTCTGGCCCAGCATGAAGAGAACACAGGCAGTGTAGGGAACACAGGCAGTGTAGGGAACACAGGCAGTGTAGGGAACACAGGCAG
>JAOVYW010058647.1:6440-22713 GCA_025775045.1 Hiodon tergisus | reverse complement strand
ACTTTTTTTTTTTCTTAGTACTGCTCCAGTCCCACAGCCTTCCCTACTGATTGGCAGGGATGCATTTATATGCTTGCGAGTCTGTTCTAATGCTAAGTCCCTGTTATTTAGTTTTCAATAAGGCTAAGATCAGTGTGTAGGCTCCAGACCTCGACAGTTATAAGGCTTTTTGAGTTTTCTCAAGCCGAGGCGATTCTGTCTGTGTTTCCTGTTAACTTCCTTTGCTTGAGACTCACAACACTAGGATATATACTAAATTACAATGGATGGGCTGACCCTCAGACATGGTCTTCCTCACCCATTGTCACTTTCTTCAATGCTCATTGATGAATAGCTCAATATTGAGTAGTTTATCAATATGCAAATGCATCTTCAGCCTTACTGTAAGAATTGTGTGTTTAAATATCTTGCTGTTGATAAAATGGATTGGGAATACAAGAACATTAATTTATACAGAATTACTAGATATTTTATAATTATGATTAATTTTACCTCTCGCTCCCTGTAATATTAAGGTAGTGATTTTTATTTTAAAAGATATCGGAAAAGAAGATGTTGATATGTGGTGGAAGTTTTAATTTGCCTTTTTACCGCAGTAGTGCGCATGGCTCTCTTGCTGTCCTGCTAAAAGAATACAGTAGCTCCCTAGACTCCCCTCTGTCCCTGTATCACGTTTCTTCTGAAGCCCTTGAAACCAATAGGGTTTGTAATGAGTTGTCATTCAATTCACATTTAATTCTAGGATTCTGAGGATGATGAGCTTTGAAGGCTACTTTGCTGCGAGTCCGTCGGTAGGTTCTTCTGTGAAAGTGACTCACTCAAGTAAGCTCAAGTAAGGCATGAAGTGATTTAAGTTGTCGGCATCTGCATTCTCATTTTATGTAATGACTTTTGCCCTGACTATAGAATGCTGTCTGTGCATTGTCCACAGATATTTTTCTTAAAGGTTAATGATTCTTTTAAAATGCAAATCTAGTGCCATTGAGCCAAGATGGCACTGTTACATTGTAGTGTTCATTATTCAAGACATATATTTCAGTACATTTATTGATCACAATTCACCTATTGGCATCCATTCTCTCACACATCTGTGGGCCTCTCTGTTCTCATACCCCAAACCTATCCTCCATGGCAACCTGGTTCATTTCCTGTATATCCCACTCCAATTTTGGACCTGTCTTTCCCCTTCATGCTGACCTGTTACCATACAGATGGAATTGGGAACAGCTGCTGTCTCTGTCTGACACATTTTCCTGCATTTTAAATCTTGTAGCGGAGCCATAAGATATATTTGAGTATAATAATCTCATACTGATATCATTCATTGCTGAATTAAGATCAAATGTACAAAATTTGAGTTTACTGCTTACAAACTTCAACTCCCTTATATTGAAAGGAAATTGCAAATTCACTTCTGATGCTTACACCAATGCTTCTGAACTTACATGTAGTCTACACATGTAGTCAAGGGGGGTTGCTGTGCACATTGAAGCCTTTAAGACATTGTAGGCCTTTTTCTTACGGTGATAATACCCCCTTTGCTCTTTTTTTCCCATTCCTTTTGAGACTGAAAACCGGAGCTGCCATCCACGCTAAAAAGATGAATGCCCGTGCAACCTGTAGGAGTTAGATTTGTTGAAGAATTGGCAAGAGCCTTCTATGGCTTTCTTTACCCACTATATTAAATGTTGCTTCTTCGGGCATTTAGCCGATTTTGACCCGGTCCCCTCTTATCGCATTTCCAGTTCCTCTCTACCAGTGGTGTCACTTCTGTTTTGGGTTGAGTGAAGCTGGTTAAAAAATACGGGAGATTGTATTCTATGCCGTCGTGCTATACTTCTGTTATTGTACAATTCACTCTGGTCGTTGGCCAGGCGTCCTCTTCCTTGAAGGGCAATACTAGTATGAATGTCACAATCTGTTTTGAGAACAGAATCAGTGGCAGAAAATTTGTCCTGCGGTGAGCAGTAGGTATCTGATGAATGGTCCAGCGTTTAATGAAAAAAAAAAAAAAAAAATTGTAATTTTTTTTAAAGCATTGTCCATTAAAGCACTGAGTGGAAGAGCTGCCCTTTCTGACTGACGAATGTCAACGAGTTCCTTGCCGTTTGTCCAGTTTATGGGGATTTTGTTATAAGGATGCATGTGTAGCGTGCTCGTGGAGAGTTAGCCAGCGGTTTGGCTCTTCCATAGCCGATATCTGTGAATTATTCACAGATTACCGGATTACAGGACTGGGCTGGGTGATTTTGCATCACATTTTGTTGGCGTAGACGCCTTTTTATTTGACCCAAATTCTTTGTGAATGTATTTGCATTTGATGTGGCGAGACATAACTGCTGAGGGGTAATCAGCGAGGAAACATCTAGTATTCAAACATCTACCAATATATTCTAAATGTTCAAAATTGCCCTTTTTATAGTAATAGTAATATATATAGTTCTATAGTAATTTAGGAACATTGTAGTAAGTATCTTGTCCGTTGATTACAGGTGTGTACTTGGAATATATGCAGCTACAACTCTGCCATAATTTTATAATTAAAATAAACCAGGCAGTCTACTGAATGTCATTCTTTTTGGAGTTTATTTAGAAATAACATTTTTTAAAAAAATTTCCACAAAGGACCATGGGGCAAACATGAGGCCACTGTATAAAGCTGTTTATTTGCTTTTTTTAATTTTTATTATCTCGCTGGTACACCAGCACCGTCTCGCCTGGGATTTGAACCAACAACCATTCCACACCGCTGCACTCACGGACAGCGACTGACAGCATCTGACATGACCAGAAAACTACCAGATGAGGGAATGTGACCAAAGAAAGTGGCATGTCTCCTTGGCCTTCATTACTAAAGGAACAGTGTGAATGTTTATGATATAGACATTTTTAGCTTTGAAATGTTTTGAGATTTATTTTGCCTTTGCCTTTATGAGGTTTAATATTGAATTCATCTTGGTGGTCAATTCATATTCTCTGAAATTGATACCATTCTGTAGGTACGTGGCGTTGGATAAAATTGATGTCTGCATTTTCCTCTGTAATGCTGCTTGCAGTGCACTTTGTACAAAGGCAGCTTGCGTCAAAACGTTGGTTAATTAAACCCATGCAAATGAGTATAGAGTGTGTGTGACTTCATTTAAAAAAAAACTTAATTTAATCAGGAATTATGTATCACAGTCCTGGATGACACGGCCTGATGCCCACACATGCTCATGCCGTTGCCCCCCAAGCGTTTCATTGGATCTGATCGAGAATAACGCACAGACAAGCGCACTCTTTTCACAAATGAAGCTGTCTTCAGGTGAACTGCGGCCCCACAGCAAACCTATGTAGGTCACCAATCAAGTTGGTCTCTCCCGTCAGATGCGTTAGGACTGATAGTAGGCAGTGATGGCAAATCGTTCTGGCTTCGCGTGTAGAAACAATATAATGTAATAATTGGGATGTTATGTTATATATACACTGCTTTGTCAACGTGCCCATTCCCTGGGTTGGATTTGCTCAAGAATGGATCCTCTGGGATCATCCAGCAATAAGCAGTTCATGTTAATAAGCACATTTAATTTAAAGCTAAAGGCTAATTTGTAGATTGACTTTGTTAAATATCTAACATCATTCTGAATGAGTGACAGCTCGGTATAATCTGGTGGCCTCCTCGTGGGAACCTTCTGATATAAGCTTATAAGCTCCATCTATAAATAATATATATTGGTAGTTTGTTGTGTGTGTGTGTGTGTGTGTGTGTGTGTGTGTATATAAAAATTACACCACTTTACCATGTGATGTGAAGGATCAGGTGCCTGCACCCTTGAACTCTTGCGGCCCAGACGTGGGTTTTCTGGGAGAGCGCTTTCGTCATTTCTGTGGTTAGCGCAATCCCCTCCAGATGCACTATACCGAGTGGGGTCGAGTGGAGGAGTAGTTGTCTGTTGAAAACGGCGTGACAGTCAAAGGCGTGGAGCAGCAGGGGGATCATACGTATTCATTATTCCAGCGGTTCTCATTTGCTTTTACAATGGCTGGCACACACTTCTCTCTGGCTGCGTTGCTCAAGGTGATGCAAGTACAATTTGCTGTCAAAAAGCGCAACGAAAGACATCACAGTCACAGTCACAGTTATCGGTTGTGCATTTCAAGAACTGTCACAAATACACCAAGCTGGGTGTTAATCACATTTCTGCTGTCCAGAGCAAGTCTGTACAGCCAGCATTGCGTGGCTGTTAACCATCTACTTACAGCCCTCTCAGATAAATCGCTGTAAAATCTGTAAGAATCTCAATATAAGTAGTCTTTCAGGAGATTTTCAGATTTTTTTTATTTGGCCAGTCGACTGGTTTGAAGGGTTCATCTTGTGTTTTGATTGGTCTATGTAGAGATATAAGTAGAGATATCTTCTTAGCGGGTCTGTCAATGTACGGAGATCAGACATTTTTTTCCCTTCAGACACCAGCTTGGTCGCAGTAGCCATCTGGATTTGCTTTCAGGGGGAGTTGCTGTCCCTCTAGTAGCAAGACAGGCGGCCAGATAGGAAATTTGCACTCCATTCTGGGTCAAGTGAAAAAGGAAATCACAGAAGCTCTGGAGGCTTTGTGCTTACTATATTGAAGCCCATGCTGAATGAACATATGTTTTATTAAAATAATGCAAATGTATTGGAAATGACTGCATACTTTTCAGTTTCTCTCAGACAGACTCAATGTAGGGACTTTTCTATTCTTGAAGGAATAATGTTAAAGATCTCATTTGAAGGAAATTTAAACCCCCAAAGATTTCTGAGTAGCTGCGAACTTCACCTCTTCCAGATGGTTGCTCAGATCCAGAGCACGCTTCCCACTGTAAATGCACAACTCTGCCTTTTCTTTTGGACATGCTCGATTTGTCATCATTGACTAACTTTGTTGTTGCACTAGAAGCCCGAATTAGTTTCTTCCCCATTTATTCTCAAGCTGCAAAAATGTTTGAAAGGCAAAACGTTAAGCGAGTCTTTCTGGATGGACTACAGCAAATATTTATTTGAAAAATATAATTAAAAAATTAATAATTTTAGACAGTTGAGTAGTATTGGTCAGACAGATAAACCTGAGTCATGCTCTAGTGTTTTCTCCACAGTTTGGAATAGCCAGTTGTGGTGATGAATAATAGCACCACCGCCTATCTTGTCACCACACATGGGCTAGGTCCCCCTCGATCCTGTCGCCTTCGACCGTCCCGTCTCATTGCACAGTGAGGGCTGCACAGTAGCCTGGATCTGGAAGCATTGGACAGTGACTGTTAACTTGTTAAACCCTGATTTCATGATTGGCCATTTTATTTTTAAGGATAGTTCTTATTTGTTCTTAAATTTCTTAAATTTGTTGCGATGTTTATGCTAGTAGTTGGTTTCAACGTTTTCTCAGGCATGGACAATACTGGCCATTTCACACTAGATTTAGGTTGTTTGGTCCTAAAGGGAATCCCCACGTAGGGGATATCATTGCAACCATTACAGTGTGCTAAATTGATACAAATAGATTTAATCTGTAATTTTAAAAAAATTTCTTTGATTTTGAAATGATTTACTTTTATTTGTCTGCTTGCTCATAATTAAAAAATAACCCTCAAAAAAACAATTTTTTCCATATAAATAATAATAAATTAAAAAGAATACATTTGATCGATGGATTGCAAAAATTGATTGACTACCATTGACTACAGTTTTATTTGAACCATCAAAATTAATGTCTCTCCCTCCCCAGACAATGAAAATGATATGTAGCAAATATGTAGCTTACTGTTCTGCTTTGCATGATGACGAATGCTTTGAAAAAATAGAGTATCTGACACCAGAGGGAAATGACCTCTAAATTCCCTCCTGCGTCCCTCTGCCCGACTCATTTTACTGCAGCGAGGTTCTGTGTTGTGTGTGATCATTCACGTTGATGGCTGAACTCTGCAGTGTTTGCTATCTTTTATAATGGCTCTGCTGAGTGATTACTGCTTTACACCCGGTTGTGAGGGCAGTCTGCTCTGATTGGGGGGAGTGGGGGTCCGGTCCATTTTGCCCTGGAGAGACTGTATTCGTAGCAATAGAAACACAGGGATGGTTTTTGGCTGGGAGAATTTTCAGGCGTTTGTCTGTGTTTGTGTGTTGGTTCTTTAAGGATCAAATTTGACTTGTGGCCCTCTTTCTCACACTGATATTTGGATTTGTTATTTCTCTGCTTCCAAGGCATATTATTAACTACTCTGAGATGCAATATTTTTCAACAAAGCATTTAGGGTAATGCTTATTGCAGACAAAAATGTCTGGTTTATTTCTTTGGTCGCGTCAATATTTATAACAGTTGTAACATTGATCTGAGGGGCGAAATCTATACTTTCATCATTTGTCTTTTGAGGAGATGAGTCATGCGATTCTTATGGTTTACAGTTGTTGCTTGTCAATCTGCTCGTGCTGCTCCTCGACACGTATTATCGAGGTCGTTATTCGATCTGGTGAAATATCTAAGTATCAATCATGTCATTTTCATACATCAGGTTACCACCCGCACCTAGCTCCCTGAAACTAGCTTCACCAGCTTTTTCTGACCATACCCTTTTCTGGCCTATTATGATGTCTTTTAAAGTAGCCAGTGGAAACCTGATGCTTTTGTATGCTTTTGTTTCCAAAACGGCCTCTCCCCCTTGCTGGTTTCATGGACTCCTTAGAGTTGCCGCCACTGGCTGGTTGTGAGTGGAGGGGGAGAGATTTGAGGTTAGTGGTGACAATGACGCTGTACCGATGGGGCTTTAGGGAAACCAAAATGAAAAGCGCAAGGCAGGTGGTTACCTGATGTAGGCTTACTCAGTGATGAGTCCAGCTGTTGACATATTTTCACTGTAAAACCATGGATTGTCCCTGGCCTCTTATTATTGGTGTAATTAAAAAGTAGCAAGGAAAATGTGTTTATTAGTGGAAAAGCACAATATGTTAAAACAAGCTTCGCTGTTATCATAATTTAATAAAAAAACAACACGACATTCTCTGCATGAGGGCAGGTAATCTATGAGGAGATTTACAAATCTATTCTTTGGCATGATTGATAAGTGCCAGGCGACCCGGAGTCCAACCGTTAAATATAAAACGTATTATTTTGCTTGTGGATCATTTTTTCATTCATCCACTCCTCTATCGCCGTGGAGTCAAAACAGCATGGCCTAAATAAACCATAACATTGCTTGATTTTTGACGAATAGAGGACAGAACAGTGTCTCAGCTGTTTCTCTGAAGCTGCTGTGCTTGCGGGGTGATTTTGAATTTGAACATACGGCTGACATGCGAAGGCCACATTAATACACAAGTTTGTATTGAGGTAAGGTGATCGGCAGATAACAAGGACAGACAGCCTCAGGTCACAAGAGAGGTTGGTCAATGTGAGTGAAAAAGTGCTCTAGAGGCTCCCAAGTGGTTGAGTCTGTGAAGGCGCTTGCCCAAGCGTAGACTGAGCCGGATGAGGTGGATTTTGCAGGGTCTGAGTCCCGCTTATGTGAGTTGACTGGGAGAGCAGAGTGTCGGCGCACAATTGGTAGAGCACCACCCGGGCTGAGGTGGGTAAAATCAACAGGGCTTCTCTTGGCTCGTTTCTGACAGGCGTCTCCCGACGGGTTCCCTGGCACCTGCTGCCTGGCAGGGCTGCTGAGAAGGATGTGTCTCTCCTCCAAATTGGCGCTGAATCTCTTGTGGACTATGTAGCCTGCAGAGTGTAAAAGGGGCTAGGATTGGAGGAGGCTAGTCGCACTCCCCCCCTTGTGGTGACGAGCCGATATGCATTAGCGTAGTTGGCAATTCCACATTAAGGAGAAATCACAAAAGCCGGATTGCAGTTAAATTCCAGTTTTTCCACTAGTTAAAGCTATGTACTTGATACTGATTGGCACATTCACTTTGTTATAGCAACCTCCAATGCAATGGGTAGCCGATAAAGCAAACCCTAATGAACTAATGAAATTCAGATGCATTTGTTACCCGAATGAATGGTGCAACTGCGTTGCTAGGTGAACTTTACTTGAGTAAGTTTTACTCAAGTATCCCACTGGATACATCCAACAGGAAGAATGCCTTCTTGGAACGCTCAAAATCCTTTCAGTCGTCAGAAATATTGGATGGACCTGACTTGTTGGGCATTGCCATAGAGGAGCATGCACATTCCTTATCGGGGCCTTGATCTTTATCACTGTCTAGCTCCATCCTGGTGTGTAGACGGAATGCCCTTCCCCTTAGCAATCCAAAGAGGCATGATCAAATTATTCACTGATTATGATGCCAAAGGCTCGCAACTTTTGAACACAATAGCAATAGGCACAATGTGGAAATGGCACAAATGAATTAACACTTCCAGGTTCGCCAATGGGGAGATTAGCCACAGAATTGTGTTTCCGTTTATCCAGAATAAGAAAAAAACCTTTGTGTCTGGCACAATCTAGCCAATCAGAAGACCTGATTTTTCTGAAGAAAAAAAACAAAACGTGACAGTTGTGTTATCCCCTTTTTGGCAAAGGATGCTGTCGGGCCAGGCCTTGGGCTTATCTGGCTGCAGGCAGCTTTGAAACGCAGACAGTGAGACAGGGAGCAGGCTGACAGGGTTTGGCTGTTCTGGGGTCCCTCTCGTGGAACCCTGCCCAGTAAAACTGTTTGCTTGAGCTCTTTAAAATGTAGTACTGCATTTTGAAAGGGCGTTGACAATATAGTTTAGCTGTATTTTCTTGTTTTAATATATAATAAAATGTTATTTTCCTGTAGTCTGTTCTTACACAAGGTTATGCAGAGGAGCTCTCTTTAGAGATTCTAAAACATTTTTTGTTTATCTCCGTGAACTTAACAGAAATCACGTGAACACAGGACATTGATGAACTACACCCTCTAGCATGCATTTGGTTTCTCGAAATGGCCTCTCCTGTGCTGCACTCTGGGACCTAAAATAAGAGAACTGTTGTGTCAATTACCCATTAAAGAGAGCAAAAGGTGCGTTTATGTGAGATTGATTTTATTAAAAAATGTTCTTTTTTTTTTTTCCTCCCTAAATTTGAATTAGCCAATTGTGCTAATGCATCTCAGCTTGTTGGTAGGACTCCCACCACCACCATACTTTGGAAAGGTGAGGAAGTACGACCAGGCTCCTCCAATCCTAGTTGACTTTGTTGCACAGATCAGATGAGAGGTTTAGCGCCGATTGGAGGAGGCACTGCCAGTCTGCAGGTGCACCGGAAAGCCAATGGGAGACGCCCGTTAGCGACAAGTCGAAAAGCCCTGCTGATTTAACCCACTCCTGTCCAGGCGGCTCTCTACCAATTGTGAGCAGCCGCTGTGCTCTCACAATCGGCATGAGCTGGATTCGACCCGCCCATCTGATAGCCACTTGGGAGTCGGAAGACTTGTGAAATCGATGTTTTATATGCAGTCTGTATTTTTCTGGGTCAGAGTCAGTGATGCAGCAATATTATAAAAGCTAAGAAGTTTGAATGGCTTTATGAACTGAACTGACGCCTTTGATTTGCAAACAAGATTGACTGGCCGTTGATCCAGTGGGGAAGACGCGGCCATATGGTTTAAGGTTTTTGCAAAACTGGGAGTGGCTGGGCTACTGATTCCTGATGTTTTTACTTAAACATAGTATTTTATTGATGCGTGATTCAATTCGGCAGATTATGGTCTGTATGTAAATAGGCCCAACACATAATAATTTCTTTAGGTTTATGAATGAGTCTGCATTCTTCTTTTCTTCAGTGTTATTATTTGATTATCGGTTCAGTGAATGAATGAATAATTCTCTCTCAATCTGAGCCCTGCACACTTGGTAAAGGGTCATTTAATAAAAATGAAAATTTTAATATAGGTGGAGAAAAGTCTTTCATATATATGGAAGCTCCTGGTTTATTTAGTAGTTTGGAGTATCCTTGCATTAAAAATGTAGATTAGTTGACTTGCCCCAAAGATGGAAAATTATCTGCACAAATAGGCTATGCATGAGAAAGTGGGTTATGACTTAAATAAGAAACAGTAAATTAGGCAAAGTTACTTTTATGTTGTGAAGTTCTCATGAAATTTATGTAATATAGTTTAATGTACTGTATTTCATTTTCATATTTATTTTTGAATAGGGATTTATGCTGATGGCATACTTTGGGGTATAACAATCCTCGGCTCATTTCTCTCATGCCGTGGTGGTGAAGGTCTTTGTTTCTCTTTCGATTTTGTGGTATCTGTTTCCCTCAGTTCTTCCAGGACAAATAAGATCCTTCAGGACTGAGACCGCTTACCCTCACGTCTTGTACCAAATAAGGGACCATAATTGTCCTCATATTAGCATTGTGTGGTACATGTCATAAGCGCGTGTTATCCCAAAAGAGTTGAAGCAGGTGCTAATTGGCATACTAATTGAAATGGTGTATCATTTCCTGACCTGCAAGGATTAAATGGGGGGCGCTTAGCTGATAGTGCTGGGCTGCTCTGCGGATCTCAGCGCTATTGGCCACTTTTGCCCGTTACAGCGATGACTGTCGGCCCAGCAATAAGGCAATATATGTACCAGGTCTCTGGCTACAGTTAGCCACACGTCTCCCCGTAAGTCTTAGCTTTACTGCAGACATGTGGGATCAACACTCTGGCCGTGGCTAGTCTCCTTTCATCCTCCCCTTGTGGTTCGTTAAAGAAAGGCTTCTTGAAAGATGGAATCCTGATATGATTTGTACTGTCTTGATTTTCCGGTTAGAGAGTTTGTGTGTTTTTCAACATATATCAGTTGTGGCCTTGACAAATGCAAGGAATCTGCTTAAAATAAAAATGGTTTCTTAGATGCCTGGTGGTATCTGTTTAAAATCTTTTACAAACTTATACAGATACACAATATTTTACTTCTACCTTCTAAATTTCACTCAAGTATGTGGTGATTCTGCTTTTCTTAGATCCTCAATGCACTCTGGGGGGAAGGGGTGGAGCTGAATCAGTGGGTGCCGAATTTCGTTCCATGCCATGAGTTGCCGCACCCCGGTGTCCCAAAGCTTTCCACCTCAACAGTGCAAGCTGGCAGGCTGTGGCAGGTAACGCTGGAGGACTAGGTGACCCTCACCAATACTGTGAATTCGTGCTAACAAAGCAATATGCAGTAGCAATGAGTGGTCCCACTTCTCACTCCACCCCCCCCCCCCATTTGTTGTTGCAGCTGTCTTTGCTGTATCTTAGTATTCATGTCATACTTTAATCTCTCTGGCTTTTCACAGTAGCTCCACTCTTCTTGTATGCCGGTTTTTTAGGGTAATCTCGCAAAGGTTGAGCAGTATTTAATTGCAGTGCCTCCGCTTCCATTATCTGCCATGGGAAGGAAGGAAGTGTTTAAAATCACGGCTCTGGAAATTAGTATTCTGTCAGGTAGGGATTTGTAGAATAGTATAGCTGGCATGCTATTAATTACATACAACAATAGCTTAGAACGTACTGCGAAATGAATTTAAAGGGACGATATTATCTGTTACTTGTACTTAAGGTTAGAACATATTTCCAAGCTGATAATCTTTTCATAGCCGGTATTTTCTCACCTATTAAGGCTGTCAAACACCCATTAATGTTTAAGTATTGAATAATGACCTTCCTCTTTGGGGCTTTGATTGCGGGGCTCGGGTATGCCCTCTCAATGGCCAACAGAAGGATTTACTTTATATGCGGTTGATATCGCGATAAGCTCGGCTCTTGCGATAACGAGGTTGCACAGAACTGCAGAGCGTTTTCTTTGCGAGGTCAGACTCTCGCACGAGTCAAGGAGCTAGGGTTGATTAACTTTGATTAGTTTAAGAGACCACTCATTCAGCTTCAGGAGTTGGGCCTTGGCCAATCGCTTTTAATCCATTGACTCTTTGAGGGTTCCTTTTTTTTTTTTTAAATAGCCTTTTATTTCCGTCAATTCATCCCAGACAGTTCAGTGGAATGTTGTGTGCCCTTCTTTTCAGCGCATTTACTTGGTTTTGTGTCGATTGTTCATTAATCCAACTGGGGGGTTAAGTCAGCATTTCCGGCAATCTGCTGTAATCTGAAGAAAACCCGTCAATTTGCTTAATGCGTCTTCAAAGGCGATTGCAACGTCTGCACAAAATTGTACATAAGCCAAAGCATAGGTGGGAAAAAAAAGAACAGTTGTTACCCTGAAATGTGTGTCTTGTATGAGTCCATATCAGTACGGAATTGGACAAAAATGAGACATTTGAGATCGTAATTTATATTTGTCATTTCTCTTGACCATATCTAGCATGTTTTTTTACATTTTTATGCAAAGCAAAATATTCAGGAGCAAAAAACATTGTTTTAGTACACTGATTTAGTAATCAAACTTGGGACAAGGATAATTAATTCCTAGAAATCAGCCTGTTGATTAACATAATAAAGGTAGTATAATTATGCCTTCTGCTAATCGAGCCCAAAATTGTAATTGGAGCTTTAGACAGCATTATAGTGGTAAAGCCGGTTTTTGGGAGCCGCTTCAGAGGAGTGGGGCACAATCCTCCGCTTTGGGATAGAACAAAAACAGCCCCCTCCATCTCTCACTTTCCCTTTGCTGAGGTGGGAGTGCAAAACAAGGACGACTAACCCCTTATACCCTAATCGGTAAATGCACCGTTTTATTTAATATTTTTTATGAGTGATTATTGCCAACAAAAAATGTTTTGGTTATTAAATGAATAGTGGAGCTAAAGGGGAACATATCTGTAGTCCTTGCCACGTTACAGCGAAGGATGGGAGGGAGGGGCTGAAATGTCACGTGACACCTCGGGATGGCCGAGATCGATTCTAAATGATCAGACGCTTTATTTGTTTTATAAGGTCAATTAAATGGCTCCCACTCTGTTATAAGATGCATGGTGCCGTTTCAACGCAAATTAAATGGTGCTTTCACACTGATATCGGACTCCATTCTTTAGTTGAATATAAAAGCCAAAGGACTCCCTATGATTTATGAACTTTTGAATGAGTTTAGATGAGTTTCGGAATTAATGTGCCCTTTTGTCCAGGCCGAGACTACCTTCAAGAAATTGCTGTCTCTCAGTAAAAATCTATACAGAGCCGTTTAAATTCACCCAGATCCTTTTCAGAGGCTCCATCATTTTTGCGCGATTAGCCGGCACTTGGCCCTTAAGCTGTCTTTACGGCCTCAGCAGCAGCCTTATACTTATTTGCAAATAGAGAAGACGACTGGAGGTGCATCGTGTCATGCTCTGTCACTTCAGGTTGAGATGTTGTGCAGGGTCTCTGTGCAGAGAGTGTTTTGTTACACGTGCGTCTTACTTCAGACTCAAAAGACGCTTTTGCAGGGCGTAATGGGTAGGGGATAAAAACTGCATAGCAAATTGTTACAGCAGGTTGCTAGCATCTTACAGGGACAACTGAGGACACTGGCGGGGTGAAGGCAAGCCTGAGCCGTATCCAGTTTTATGTGGTTGGCATATTTTTCATAGGGATTGACAGTAGAGGTGATTTTCTCCTCTTCTTTGTTAAAGAGATTAAATATAAAACAATTTTCATGGAGTTTGTTCTAAAAAAAAAAAAAACGGTCAGAAACCCCTGCATGATTAGACGGACGGTTAGTGGAGTGTCTTTGGGTCCTAGCTCTGGCGACGGAGCCTCAGACTCGCGGATCTCAGGATTGCTTCTACTTAAGCTTCTAGTGAAGGCCAGCACTGTGCTACTTTGTCCTACAGCTCTTTACGTAAGAAGTAAGAACCTGCCGATGCGCTCGGCACAATGAAAATTCAGCATGGGCACTCATGAGGTCAGAGTGCAAAGCTGAGGTTTGCCGAAGTGTCTTGTTAAAAGCGAACGAGACAAAGGCAGCTTATTGTGTGTGCCGAATCCGTAATGTCGGAGATTTTGGGGACTTTACGAGGGATACATTGTTGATTCCCGCCGCGATTAAAGACCTGCTGCTCTTTTGGGTTTTTGATGCAAATATGTGCAACTTATTCATTAGTGGCAGCTAGGAGTTGTGATTTAATAGCTTCAGTGCTGGAGATCAAGGTTAGAAATTCACCTACCCATACAAACTAAATTTAAGCCAATCCCCGTACAGGCGTTCTCCATGGAAACCTAACTGTGAATTTCATATCACTTTAAGGAGTATAGTTTATGCTTCTGGGGACACAAACAATGTCAAACTTGCTGCGGGGGAAATGATTGTGCGGTCAGCATTCATAGAAGATTGCAAAGTTTATTGGACTGCAAGAGCAGTCAATTAAAACTGTGTGGCTGGGGTGGGTGGGGGTTGCCAGAACTGTGGGAATAATGCTCCATTCATGACAGTGCCGTGCTCAAAGTCTAAAGGGAGGAAGCTGGGGGTGGCTTCTGTATCCATGAATATGATATTGTTCTCAGGGCTCCCTCCCGCCTTCCATGGGCCGGGCTGCTGATCATTGTCGCGAGAGACGATGCCGCCACAGACCTGAATGGGAAAGATCTGTACGCCGTGGAGGCCTCCAGGACCCGTAGTCATTTAGAGAGGCGTTGCAGTAATTTGGTGGAGGAGGAGTGAATCTTCTTCCCATGTCTGCCGAAACACCTGCAATCGGCAGATCTCCTGCTGCCAGTGGTTCCCATCAGTGGCGATTGTCCTTACACATGCTGTACTCACAATAATATGGTCTCAAACTCTGGTATTTTTTGCAGAAAGCTGACATTAGTGGTCCCCTAATCTGAGCCTGGACGGCAAGCTTTGTAATCCTTCGCTGTGAGTAATGACTTATACTGACCTACGTTCCTGAAGTAAGTTTGATTCCATAATCTGAAACCTCATCTGTCGCTGTCAGAGAGGTTTTGTTGCTGTCTGTGCTAATTTTCTTCTTCATATTACGCCCCTCCCCCTTTATAAACTAACCTGCCAAGGGAGGATTTAAGTGGATTGGGAAGCAATGTCCAATTTACGGATATAGAGGCTGAAAATAAAACAAAAATTTCGTTCTTGTGGAATTGAATATGTATTAGATTATTCAAAAGTGATGCTTCTCTGAAAGTTAGGTTATTATATTCTATTTGATATAAAACTTGCAGAAATAAAAAAACGGGTTTGTTCCATTTAAAGGTGATCACCTCTTTTTGGACTTGGGCAAAGCGCTCGGCCTGAGGGTAAAAGGGTATTCTTTTCATTTGGTACAGGCTATGCCATAAATTGAGTTTGAATGGTGGAAATGTACTTAGGAGCCCATAGAAATTCAAACGTACCTCTCTATCTCCTCCATGATCCTCTCATTCGGATTCACCCATTCAACCTGAAAATGCACTGCATGGTCTTTATGGTTTAGAAGGATATTTAAGCAGTTTTCTAAAAAATAAACCTTCCTTTTATAGAAATAACCAGGGCTGGGAAAGAACCATCTTCTCTATTACCTGCTATTCCTGCTGTTGATTTCTGTTAGACCTGTTCCTCTCGCGTTGACATTCATTGACGAGTTCTTGGTACCCGCTCACGCCATGCTGGCGAAACTATCATTAAAAAAGACTGCTTCCTGTTCCGGGTACGCTCGCACGATTGTGATCTTTGGCTATGATTTCCCCACTGTTGTTCTTTGTGCCACTAACAGATTGCTTTTCATTCTGCGGCGCACTTATACCCCATATATTTAAAGTTGACAGGTTTTAAGGAAACGCTCAGACTTGGAGGTGTGACACGAATAGGAAATGACTGAGGATGATGGAACGTTTCACGCTACATTTGATTTGGTTAGAATTCCCAGTGAAAAGGGTCGTGGGACATTACAGTCTGCAGCTGATGTGCTCATTAGCTAAATAACCCCCTTTCGTCTTATTGTCAGTGCATGTGCATTTATTTTATTGTGTTTATTTAAGAAATGGGAATACCAAGTTCCCAATGATCTCTTCAGGAAATTGCAGTCTGTCCAACTTCTATCTAGTAGTGGTCGCAGCTGTTCTTTGTCCCTTTTATCCTCGCATGTGTACTGTTAGTGATTTTTGTCCAGAGGTTTTATTTAGCCGCGCTCTGCTCTTCAGGCATTGGTATCCACACTCTCTATGGGTGAAATTTGTTAGAGCCATAGAATAGAACTGTCTCCATCAGCATTTTAATTTCAAAAATATTTTTTGGGTTATAATATAGGTGCGACGGGACTGAGGCCTTTGCACACCAATCCTGTGTGTGTGTGTGTGTGTGTGTGTGTGTGTGTGTAACAGTGGAGAACAGTTGATGTGAAATCCTCTAGTTTTAAAAATAATATGTACTCGTATATAATAATATATTTCTTTCACCAGGTACGGGCATTT
>JAOVYW010058635.1:42238-56914 GCA_025775045.1 Hiodon tergisus | reverse complement strand
CTCTCTCCCTCTCTCTCTCTCCCCCCCTCTCTCTCTCTCCCTCTCTCTCCCTCTCCCTCTCCCTCTCTCCCTCTCTCTCTCTCTCTCTCTCTCTCTCTCTTGCTCTTGCTCTCCACCTCTAAAGGCCTTCACTGCCTCCTGTTTCTCCCGTTCCACCAGGATTCCAAGTTCATCCGCGTGCACCAGGTGGTAGGCGTGTCCTCCTTCAAAACAAAGTCGTCCAACTTGTACCTGTCCGAGCCATTTCTGAGGACACTGAACAGCCTGCCTCTGGATTACAACTACGCCCTCTACAGGCAGGTCTTCCAGATGTTCGGGACACACTACTTTGGCTCGGGGATTCTAGGAGGACACTACGAACTGCTGTATCAGTATGACCGTGAAGAGCTGAAAAATTCCGGTGAGTAAGTACCACTTGGTGGTCAGGAAAGTTTCTGTTAGCTTTTTTTTTTTAACTGAAGCTCATTTATTAGGTCACACGTCACTGTGAACTTCAGGAGCTCAGATAAACAATAGGTTTAGATTTTAGGAGAAATACTCCTTTCAGGCATCCCTGTGGCTCTGGGTTCAATTCAGGCATTTTTCACTATCTTAGTGGAGTTTACTAGGTCGCCATATGTTCCTGAGGGTTTTCTCCCACTTAACTTTTTTAGTGTTGATGGATTGGTCTGTGAAATTGGCCCTGTGAGTGTATGTCTGGCTGAGTGAGGGTCCTGTCCTGGGTGAACCCAGGTCTTGTGTCTGCTAGGTTAGGTCTCATGCAGTGACCCTGAATTGAAACCCTGAATTTGCTTCAGAAATTTCACTTGTAAGATTGTTGGAAGTTTAGATTTTTCTACAACGACACGGAGCCTCTGCGGTTGACTGGTATTTTTCCGTGTGGTGGCGGGCGGGGGGGGGGCTCCTGCAGGCTTTACGGACACAGAAGCCAGTGGCTGCGCCAGTACAGAAACCACACGCCGCATCCTCCTGTTCTTCTCCTCCCACAGTGTCAGTAAAAAGTGCTACAATAACAAGATGTCAGAAAGATACGAAGGTAGGCCTAAACACTGTGGCTGCTGTTTTAGTTGTTATTGTTGTGTTTGTGCACGATACATTTCAACTTCACTTGAAAGTTTCACAATAAAAGCCCTTGATTTAGCCTTTCTGTGTATTTTATAAGCAAAATTCCTTATTGAGAGTGACACAAAAATTTTACACTTTGGGCTGGTTATGTACCATGGCCTGTTGCATTTCAGGGTCTTATATCGTTTTAATCGTATAAAGGGACCAAATTGGGTCTGACATGTGTGAGTCTGACATGTGTGAGTCATTCAGGTTCCTTCTTGAAGTCCTCCGAGAAGTCCATATCCATGGTGCGGGGGGGTCGGACGGAATACGCTGCTGCTTTGGCAATGGAGGAGAAAGGAGCACATCCTGACAGCGCCACCTATAGAGACTGGATGGAGTCAATTAAAGACAACCCCACCATCGTGGAATATGAGGTAAGGTTCTGTAACCTTCTGCAGCATTGCTGAAAAAGTGCACCGATGTGGAAAAAGTGCACCGTTGTTTCAACGTTACGGTGATCTTGTGGAAACGCTGTGTGTCAGCTGGGTGTATATGGGAGAAAAAAATTTTTTTTTCTGAAGTCGAAATCATAGTGTAAACAGAAATGGCATTGCTTCTGACTTCAGACTGAGAAATGTGGCTTATGTGTGGAAACAACGCTGCTTTTGCGTTTGCCAGCTGTTACCTATTCTGAAGCTGGTTCGGGGGTTCCCCTGTGCCGTGACCAAGCGGAGGAACCTGGAGAGGGCACTGGTGGAGTACCTGGAGGACTTCGACTCGTGCAAGTGCGCCCCCTGCCCAAACAACGCCCGGCCTGTCCTGGCCGGCAGCGAGTGTATGTGTGCCTGTCACAGCGGAACCTATGGGACAAACTGCGAGAAGCGGGCTCCGGACTACACCTCTGGTACCCACCCCCCCTTTATTCTCAGCGATGTTGGTCCATCTCCCCCAATCGGATCTCCCTGAGTCAGCCGTGTTCCCCTCCACACCCAATCAGACGCGGTGGATGGCCGCTGGAGCTGCTGGGGGGCGTGGAGCACGTGTGACTCCTCCCTGAGGAGGCGGCGAGCCCGAGAATGCAACAACCCTGCCCCGCTGAGGGGCGGGGCTTCCTGCCAGGGGAGCAGCCAACAGGAAGAGGAGTGCTATATATCTATCTTCCAAAAGTAAAGATCTGCCTGTGTTGGATGGCCTGTAGGTGTAGGTGAAAATACGGTTATGCTTTAGGCATCGTGAGGAAACAGAAGAAAAGCCACATTTGCATATGATTTGCTTCTTATTATAGACAATATAATCAAACCAAAGGAGCTGAGGTTAACTGGATATTCTTGTCAGCATGGGTGTGTCTCCGCATGGGCCTCATTTCTGTGGTCATCCTTCTCCAGACAGGACGTCTGCATCAATGATGACGACTTTGTGCAGGCAGGAGAGACGGAAGAAGAGGCCTCAACTGGTACACCTGGCTGTCCGAGACCGAAGCTTCGTGAAAACGGCTACCTGAGAGTGAGGAAGGCCGTCACAATCAGGGTTGCCTTACAGGGGATACAAAGCAGGATGGGGAAATCCTGTCACGCACAATTAAGGAACTCAGGACCAGTGTACAATTTTGTGATATTTGTGATTGCTTGTGGTTTTTAAAAATCACGAACAATGGGTTCTTACGAACTAGGAAAATATTTTTCTGGAATGGTTGTTGGTTCTTCAACTGAATGGACAGTATGCTGCCCCAGTGAGGGCTCTCTCATCTCCTCACCTCCTCTCTCTCCCTGTAGATCAATAAGAGGCGCTTTAGTTTCGGGGAGCAGGAGGAGATCCTCTGCTTCACCGGCTTCGAGATGGAGGGCTACCAGTATGTGCGCTGCCTGCCCAACGGCACGTGGACTGAAGCCACCGGGCGATGCATCAGTGGGTTTCTGCTGAGAAGAAGGGCCTCATTCTTTCTCTGCTTTTCTTGCCAACGGTTGGCGCTAATCTGGTGTTAAAAGCCATCCTCAATAAATAAGTAGGCATTAACCATGACTTTCTTGAGCTAACACGTTCAAAACGCGGCCGTCGTTGCTCTGAAGAAACACTCCAAACAATGACTCCAACATCGTTGTGGCCATGTTGTTCTGTTACTAATAATGAAGAGCTGTGATTTAAAATGTTTCAGCACCCACTCCACTCATCCTTAGCTAGTCATTATCACCCAACACCCAACACCCAACACCCAACACCTAACACCAAAATGTATTCATTTGTCTCCAGAGAAGACGTGTTCAAGACCCCTACTGCCACAGGACATGGCCCTGCAACCCATGAAGGACGAGTATAAAATTGGGGATGTCATTTCGCTCCACTGCACGGGCGTCCACATGACGCTTTCAGGGCACCGCTATTACACATGTGGGAGGGGCCAATCCTGGGACCCCCTCATTCCAAGTGACATGCACTGTAAAAGCGGCAAGTTGCTTTCTTTTTCTCAGGAATTCCCCTTTTAGCTCTTGACAGTGCATAACACGGACATCGTTCTTGAGAAACGTCACAAAAGAGATATCAAATAGTGTTGCTTAATAGCTTGGTCCATTTTCTACAAGGAGCAATCAGACGTTTCTTGACGTACGGTCAGCTGTTTTTGGGTGGTCCTAATGTGTTCTCACCCCCGCTGTGCAGGAACAGCAGATATGTGTAGCACAGTTTCAGGTTTAAAAGATGTTCTTCTCCACAGAACGGCCGTTCATGCCCGACAGCAGCTGCCTGAGGGGAGAGAGACGAGAAGGGTCGGACTGTGTTTGCATACCCAGAGAGGAATGTGTGTGAGTAATGTATATTCATGGGTTTATTTTAGTACTTATAAATTAAGTGAAGAATTTTCAGATATACTGTTGTGATTTTGCTTTTTACATAAGTATTACACAAGAATCTTGGTTTAATATTCAGTAGGTGTGTGCGCCTCTGTCCTTGTCACAGTCAAATGGAATAAATATATATAATTTAGGTGGTTATCATCCACTGAAGTTGTAATTCACCTTAAGCAATCTAGCAATAACAACGTGCATGTATGGATGTAAACGGTTTTTGTTTTGCTAAAATCTGTCCGGTAGGAAGTACAGAGAGGACCTGTGCGTCCTGGACTCCGTGACGGGTGGTTCCTCGATGATGTCCTTCTGCGCCTTGCACTCGGGGCGTTGCCATGGAGACAAGCTGCACTTCGTGAGGGAGGGGCCGTGTGAGAGCGACGAGCTCGGCTCGGACTGGGCCAGGTTCAGGGCCGGCCTGTCGGACAAGAGCAGCACGCAGGAGCCCTGTGGTCCGGACACCTGCTATGAGTGGGAAGCTTGCTCTGGTATGCTGGTGATTAGGACGGGGTCATTATTATCAGTCATTATTATCAGTCATTATTATCAGTCATTATTATCTCTGCACAGTGGACACAGGAGAGACTGATACATAATAGTGCTGCCATTGTGGTAATGGCAAATAATTTTATATTATTGTTTTTTATTACGATGAATATTATTGGTAGTGGTGTACATAGTAGATGTTTTATCTGTTCATACATGAACAGCATATTTATATACGTGCCAATATACATATTGAGTTGAAAAACAGTCACAGCACACAACGGGATCATTGGAAGGTCATGGGAAAATTACCTCTCTAGAGGAATCTTGAAAATAAAACAATTTACCATCATAGTCTGATTAAAAGTCAGATTTAATAGGCGTGATCTATAGTCGTGACTATGGCTGAGGAATTTCTTTACTGTATTCTTTTTGTTTTTGTTTTCCTTCACTGTATTTTCCCCTGTTTCACCCGCAGGTTCAAAGAAATGTGAGTGCAAGTTTCCCCGTGACTGCCCCAGAGATGGGCAGCACGTTTTCTGTGTGGAAATGCTGAAAACCAAGACACATAGGACCATAAACTTGTGCTCCATGGCTGCCATGAAGTGTGCTGGGATGCTGTTTAAAATCCTGCAGGAGCGAGCCTGTTGAACGTAACGCTTCAGAGAGCTTTCAGTATTGATGGGATGCTGTGTAACATCCTGCAGGAGCGAGCCTGTTGAACGTAACGCTTCAGAGAGCTTTCAGTATTGATGGGATGCTGTTTAAAATCCTGCAGGAGCGAGCCTGTTGAACGTAACGCTTCAGTATCGCTT
This sequence comes from Hiodon tergisus, assembly GCA_025775045.1. Taxonomy (NCBI): domain Eukaryota; kingdom Metazoa; phylum Chordata; class Actinopteri; order Hiodontiformes; family Hiodontidae; genus Hiodon; species Hiodon tergisus. Next base: position 51,726 of record JAOVYW010058635.1, on the reverse strand, counting down.
GGTTCTGTCTACGTATTTACTCTACAGTTAGGATGAGAGCAGCTGATTCTTCTCTGTTACAGTCTGGCTTCTTTTCCTTTGCTGCGACATGTTACGCTTTGAAAATTGACGTACTGGCAACAGATTGTGTATAGGTAATCCACGTGTTTTTGTTGATATTAAATGTCCTCTCGAAAACTCGAAAAATGAGCGTCGTTAAATTGTTATTTATTATTATAATTTATATCATTTATTGTTATGGAACAGCTGAGAAACCAGTAAAAAAAAAAAAAAATTGGTTACAGAGCACTGAAGTGTAGTGAAGTTCTGGCCCATGTGGATCCAATCCCTTCTCAATGCTGGCAGGGTCTGATGCTGATGACGGAGATCTGTTCCCCTCGGCACCTCCTGAGCCCCGCCTCGCATTCCGTCATGGTGACGTTGCCATCACTTTGTTGCACACAAACATGGGCTCCGTGCTCCGAACACTCCCCTGGCTGTCTGCACAGACATGTTGCCCCGTGCTCTGGAATCAAACACACCAGAACTATATATTTTAGGCTCCTCAACACCTTAACCCTGTTAGCTATGGGTTCTTTAATGTTATCAGATTGTAATCTAAGGAGAATGCTGTCAGGTTTATAGAGAATATAACATGTATGTTAATACAACGGAGAGGATCTGATAGACATTAAAACAGTGATTGGTCCTCAACGCTGCCTTTTGAGTAGAAACTGGTTTTCCCCAGGCAAGGGTCTTTCCTCTCTGCTGCCTGCAGTTATGCATGTTCACCGGGTCACCTGTAGGGGGAGCTTCCCTCACCTTCACACTTCTCCCACAGCTGGCAGGTGGAGCATGGTGTGGCCTGGCGACCTGGCCAATCACAGGCGCTATCCTCCGCTAATGTGTATCTCCTGCCCAGACACTCCAGGGCGCCGATTTTACACACGGTCAGTCTGTCCGTCCGACCTCTGTCTTGGTTTGTGGCGCAGACTTCGAGAGACGACCTGCCGTGTTTAAAAGTCCTGTCACTCTGCCCGTTAAGAGTTGGGTTGTTGTGGAATTTTAGTCACATGGCACGCAGCCCCTGATGGATGAACTCACCCACATTCATAGGGCATTTTACACACGCAGTGGTCTACCACATGCTTTTCCCACGATTGGCATTTCACCTCCTGCTGAGCTGGGAGGTTGGGGAGGTTGGCGGAAGCTACAAAAATACCAATTGAAATTGCGAGAATTCATTGTATTGTATGCAATGGCATGCCAACACTGTGACAGAGTTTTGACAAAAAGACCGGTGGAGTTTTTGTTTCTTTTTCTTCCTCATTAGATATTGTAACAATGATCTGCAGTTCACCGATTTGTTGAGGCCGTGGGGTAGAATGTTTTCGTTATATTAACATGTTGTAGGGAATTGTAGGGAAAGCTACTTCCATCACTATGACAAATGTTTGACTGAACAGTATAAATTGAAGAAATCCAAAGTGACTTTCAACTGAGAAGCCGTAGTTCTGCTCATGGTAACCTTTGGTATTTGTGCAAACGTTTGAAGGCATCTTACGGGTGTAGCATGCAGTGTCCTTCTGCGAGGGGAACCAGTTGAGGCTGGAGTCGCAGGTGATTTCAGGTGATCCTTCGAGCCGCTTCCCAGGTGGGCAGGCCAGTGACATTGTCTCTCCAATCTCATAGGTTGGTTTCCATGGCATGCCTGTGACATCAGGCCGCAGACGCGGAGCCAAGCACACTATGCCTGCAAGCACATCAAACGTGAATTTGGTTTCCTCCACCAGGCTCAAAATCAGGACTCAAGGCTACCTAGCGAATCCAACACTGGGAGAGATACTGTTGACTCTTATAGCGACGTTATTCGTTGCTGGTATTCTATTCTATTCCATTTCTGACAGATACCGTCATCAGTGAAAAAGCTGGGTATTTACTTATGGAATGTAAGGGACAAATGCAGGGCTTTGCCTGGTCACATGACCTACTCTTGCACTCCATGGGATTTGCTTTCCAATCCTGCTGCTCGGTGCATTCAGCCATCTGGTCTCCAGTGATGTAATACCCCGCCATGCAGGAGTAGAGCACCTTGCTACCAACCAGATAAACATCTTTTGGATCCTGTGAGAAAGAAGGGGGAAAAAAACCCTTTCAAAGGTTTGCTGCACAACACAACCTTCACAGGTAGATCATTTGATGTGCCGAAACCGTATATTCGCAAACTCAGCACCAAAATTCAGAGGAGAACATACAGTGATGGGTGGAGGTCCTCACCAGAACAAATCCATTTCTCAGGGCAGGTGGAGCCTTGCAGGACTTTGGTGGCGTGACAGATGGATCAAAACAATGTGGCTCTATCATTCTAGATCCCCAGATGACAGAGAACCATTAGCTTAATCAAAACGGAACATTGATGCAGCCAGAATGATGACTCCAAGTGTAACGCAAAGAAGAGATCCTGTTACAAGGTCCCCAATATAGATATTTCAGTCATATGTACAGTCTGCAAAAAGATGTGGGCTGTTATGACTATGACGTAGAGCTTTCTTTAAAAAATAATGCTAGATAAATTTAACCACAATTTAATTTAAGAACCCATTTACTAAATCCGGGCAATAGTGCACTGCATTTTATTTTGGATTAGTTGTGTTGAACCACCTCTTTCAGCCACTAGTCTTCACATTGAATTAATCCAAGTGAATACTGAGTTTAGTGAGGATCTTTATGGGACTATAGAACTTAATATTTTGTTGGAGTTTCCCCATCGAAATTTGACTTTGGTTAGAAGGATGGATCCCTCACCGTAGGTGTTCAAGGTCTGGGTCCTCACAGGGCCGATGGTCTGTTGGCTGCCCGATGCAATGCCTGCCTCCCATCATGGGGACTGGGTTGTTGCAGGTGCGTGCCCTTGACCTTTGACCTCCAGTACAGGAACCCCATGAGGACCAGCAGCTCCAGCCCCCATTAATCACCCCTGACAGAAAGCCGAGACATTCGCAGTCGACCAAACACTCAGGGAATTCTTATCATACCTATTTCCCATTATATGTAGCAGACAGATAGACTGTACATAACATCTAACATCTCAGTTTTTCAGACATTAGGTGTAGACCCCTGTGAAGCCACAGGTCATCTTCATGAACCCTCATTAACCTCCATTAGCCTTCATTAAACTACATTTAATGTTCTGACAGTTTGTCCAAACCATGTGGGAACGACGGGAGGTTTGCACCCCTGATAAGGGACTTTCAGATCTGCAAGGTTTCTGGCCTACATTTAGGCCATTGTAATTCCTCTGCCCCAACCCTCCACCGGCACCTCAGATATGGGGCGCAGGATTTACCTGGCTGTTCCCCCAGTACAGTGCCAAGTTCACAAGCATAGCCTGAAGTGTCTGGTCTGCAGGCACAGGCACAACCCGTCCCCTCCAGGAGGGGCTGCCCGTTGTTCTGGCAGGCCTGACATTGGCAAGGGTCCACTCTATCCAGGTAGGTCTCCATCGCTCTCTTCAGGTGGAGTTTCTTCACAGCCGCACAGGGTACCTCCTTCACCAGCTCATACAGTGGCCTCATCTGCAGAAACAGGATAACACCATGTGAAACATCTAAACATCACTCGCATACTGACATATACAAACAATCACTAATTCATGCAGCAGCCTCAGAAAATCACAATACTAATCTGCCTCCACCCTATTCCTTCTGGGAGAGAGTATTGCTTTTGTACAGTGAGAATGCTCTTCCTACCTTCAGTTTACTGATCCCAGGGAAGTCCTTCACAGATCCTGCCCACTTAGAGTACATGTTCAAGTTCGCCTCAGGGTCATCCAGGTCCAGAACACCCAGACCAGCAACGAAGGCTGGATGCCCTCCAACAACATGAGTCTTCACTGGAATCTTGCTTGTACTGAATCCTGCACAGAGAGAAATTTGACGACATAATTTGGCACTGTATCCATGGCGAACAAACTCTGCAGACCATCAGAATTCTTAACAATGTTAATGGTTTGTGTGTCACATATGAGGGTAAGGGTCTACAGTGATCATTCGGCCATCAATAAGCATTCCCCAGTCATGTCTTCACCCACCATTGGTTTGCTTGAGGTTTTGAATGAGTTTCTCACACCTCGTGGTTGTCTTTTTTCGGAAGAGTCTGCGTTTTACCGTCGTCACACACTTGTGGTAATCAGTATCCGTCGTACCTTCATCACAATGGGGAAACGTTCTAAAATAGTTATGGTTAGAAACAAGCCGTTTGCAATACAATGCAATGTCATTCTTCGTCATTATTATGAAACTATCTAACGTTGGATTTGTAAACGGCTCCTGCAGATTAAATGGGGTGTGATGAAAGCACTGGAGCTGGATCCGAAACACACACCTGGAAAAGCCCCTTTTTAGTTTCACGGTTTAGAAATACGTGTCAGATTTAAAAAAAGATTGACTTGTTAAGGAAAGGAATGCAGGCCAAAAACTAAATAAACACTTAGGCCAGTAGGAAATCCGCAGCATCTTCCGACTGTAAGAGGTGACCCGGGATCCGAGCAAACCTTGTGATTCGTCCAGACCCCACGCACTGCTGCGTGTATTGAGGTTTTCAAGGTGGGTTTCGAATGCGTGACTGTTCTGAAGAGGCATGAGGGGACTCACTCGTCTCGCTCATGGACTCCGAGTCAAACTGTAGCAGGGCCTGATACTGCCCTCCCAAGGAGCCCTCCGACAGGAAGTGAGTGCCAAACTTCTCTAGAAGAATGTGATATGCCTCGTGCTCGTAGACTGTGGGGAGGTAGGACAGGGCCTTCCAGAACTCTTCGGACAGCGGAAGGGTCTGAGGTTGAGCGTTGAGGAACTGGGCTACCTCCACTTCGTTCTTGATGATCATCAGCCTGTGGGCCTGATGTATCACCAGTAAATGACAGCATCTACCCACCCCTCTTATTCACCGACGGCCATAAAAGCGTACTGCATCAAACGGAGCACAAATACATCACTCTGTTCACACGACAGCTCGACAAGAGTTAAACATGTTTTTCATTCAGAGCGCCGGAACCATTACGCACCTTGCTATTGGTTAGCTCTCTGTGGAAAGTCTGATAACGGTGACCGCCTTTGAAGTGATCCCTGTTTTCACTGTGCTTCATGTAGGACCAAGAACTGTTGTAGAATTCATCGCCAAAATCATTGTCTACATTCACCTGGCAAGAGAACCACATGATCTGATTATCTGACTATCGTGGGCCTGATGAAAGTTTTTGGTTTTTCAGGCAGATAGACATGTTTTATAATAAGTATCACAACCAAGATACGAAGTTACAGCTTTTATAGCTGAAGTAACGTGAGTTTGCTATTCAGTGTGATTAATAAAAAAATTCAGTTATATTCAGACATAACCAAAACACGCACTAAGATTATTGGGTAAAAGGGGTAGAGTTGGAGGAATGTGATGGATAGAATAATAGTAAATCTCTAGAGTGTAATTATGAATGTCCTTCAAAAGATATCTATTTCCGTGGCTCAGAGGGCAGCCAACAGGTGTGGTAGCTCAGCTGGCTCTGAGCCAGGTCGGCAGGAGAGGGTGCTCACCTGGAAGGTGTAACTGAGCAGGCTCTGGGGCAGTCTATATAACGTCCTGTGATCTCCACTAAATACCATCCTGCACTGACCACCAAAGCTCTTCGTATTGATAACATCACCCCTCAGCTTTCCAGTCAACACGTCAAATCTGTGCGCAACAAGGACTCAACCAATCAGAACTTTGTCAGTTTGTACAGAACACACGCTCAGCTAATCACAATGCCCCTTCGGTGTCAATTGCTGTAGCTCACCCCTTCCCAGTCAGTTCTGCATTGGGAGGGGGCTTGTGCTGGTCACACACTGCCCTACCGGACTCGTCACAACGCTGTTCATCCAATCCATCTTCCTCACAGTCCTGGTCCCCATTACAAACCAGAGTTTGGCTGATGCACTGTCCTATTTAACACAGGCACACACAGATTGTGTGTTACTCACTGGTTAATAGTACAGTGTGTTGACAAAACAGTGACTCTCTGTCTACCCGAATCTCTGTGTGTGGTTGAACAGGACGGCGACTTGGACGGTGTGTGTACCTGACTGACAGCGGAACCTTCCTCCACATCCGGCCTCCAGGGGGCAGCCTCTGATCGAGACGCAGCTTCGCCTCTCAGTACTCTCCTCCGAACAGGGGGTCCCGCCAAACTGTGCAAACACCTGGATGGGACGTGACCGTGTCTGGAAACAGTGCCCAGAAGTAAGAATTTAATTTCCTGGAAAACACAAGCCCGGTGTCTCCGTTCACACTACCAACGAACAACGTTTACATGCATGTTAAATATTCATCAGCAATATGTACCTGTAATCTTCACCCATAATTCATCATTTTAAATTTAACATTCACCTGTCAATCACACACACCCACCTGTGTTTTTGTGCAGCCATCACACTCTGACCAATCTCCATAGGGCCCCCACTGGCAGTTCACAGGAAGTTGGCCACTGTCATAGCAAAAAGAAGTTGCAGTTTGTAGTCCAGCCTCCCTGAAAAGCCTGAAACCGCACTGTCCAGGAAGTTCAGCGCCAACTGGAATATATACATGTCCCCCCACAGGACTGAACAGAAGTCTCCAAATGTGGGTAGCCAAGAACAACCTAATCCGATTTGAACCTTGCCTGTCTCGGGTTACGCTCAGCCTACTGTTTGATGGCATTGGGAAACCTGGCAAATTACCTGACCCTGGGGGGTTTACACTCATAGGGCTCATTCTGAGTTCCAGCAAGCATATTTACAGATTAGCCATTTAGAAGCCCTGTGATGTTCTTCTAACTAGATTAGAGATTTGTTGAAGACTAGCCTCCTGATTTAAAGATAACATCCTGACATTACGGCAAATGCACTGTTCATACTTGTCAAACGGTTATCTAGTTATCCCGAACTTACCAAGCTCTGGGTAGAAAGGGCAGAAGAACGGCAAGCCACATAAGTGGTGCTGTGTTCCAAACCTGAAAGAGAGGAAAGACACCCAGTGTTAGACATGCCTTCGTGGTCGCGGTATGGTTCTCATGATTCTGACACCTGATCTTGCTCATTGTCTACCACCTGGCGTCCATGATCAAGAATGGAACCTGCGCTTAAACGTCAAAGTTCAAACTGTCTTTGGACTGTAAGAAGGCCCTGAAAAGATTCAAATTGGCCCAAACAGAAGTTGTCAAATGGGAAGTATTAATTTGGTAAATACAACAGCACAATAAAAACCCTTGTATGACCAAAAGTATGTCTGGGCATCAATAAAATACGTTCCCTATAGGTTCAGTTTCATGTTGTATCATCCATTTACTAACAAATTTTTAAACGCAGAACACTAAAAAAAATGACTGAATTTTCTTTGTCCCTACCTTCATTGTGCACACCCAGCCAATCTGACCACAGACGCGAGACTTCAAGGATCTGTTCCTATATACTTCACAGAGCCATCAATCACACAACATCCTGCTCATTCTGGGGTTTCCAGCCTGGAAAAAAATTTTGTGACCTTGTTTTTCCCCTGGTCACGACCTTGGTCATGTGACTTCCCAACTATGCTCTCTCTCTCTCTCTCTCTCTCTCTCTCTCTCTCTCTCTCTCTCTCTCTCTCTCTCTCTCTCTCTCTCTCTCTCAAGCGTTCTCTATTAGCATTACAAAAGAGACAAGTTGTAATAGCAAAAACAGTAAAGCATGGCAATTGTGTATGAACATAAAACAACAGAAATAAGTATTTACAAAATTATTTTTTATTTAATTTCAATATTTTTAAAAGCATCTATAAAATTAAATAGCTTATGATCATAACTGGCAGTACTTTCCCTGTCCCTGTTCTTCAGGACTGAATATATTTTGCTCCCAGTGCGATACTGCGATACTGTCCGTTTTCTCTCCCAAAATACGTGCATTTAGGGAAGAATGTGCTCTTCTTCCATGTCTGTCACAGTGAGAAAGCGCAGTTCTGTTTCTGCGTCACGTAGTAAACATTGAGTTCTAGCTGGTTGTGTCCTCTAGATATGAAAAAGTTATCTGCAATGAAGAATCATAATAATAATAATAATAATAATAATAACAGTAGTAAAAAACATATAATTCAGTTTCTACTGTTGCATTAAAATTGTGTTCCAAAAGGAAACAGGAAACATTTTTGTCCTTATCCCGCAGAGAAACTTTCTTTGACCTGAATGTGCAGCCAATGTTCCAACAGGATTCGGCACAAAATAAGCAGAAATATAAATCTTTCAGTTGTTGTTCTCCAGAGAGACTGTTACTGGCAGTGTGAAAATGTCTGTGTGTGGAATGTGGCCAACCCCCCCCACCCCACCCCACCCCACCCTCCCTCCTTCCTTACTCATTCAGATTTATTATGTGATGCAAACAGGTTATACATTTACTACTTGAAAGCCAATGAAGTATGTGTAGAATAAGCAGAAAATTTTTTATTACTTAATGCAGATATTTATTAGACCGTACTTGAACGTGCCAAACAAGGATTTTAAAAAGACACATTGGCCAAGATTTTGTACACAATTTTATTTGATGCTAAATAATCTGTGATCTTGGGAGGGGGGGAAACCAGAACCACAGTGATGGAATAAGTTTGTCAGTCTTTGGTATGAGCCTGTCACTTGTGCGTCACCCTGTCAGTGCGTCAGTGGTAATGTCTGTGTCAACATGTTTGTGTTGTGTGTTCATGTATGCATAACAGAGCTGTGGGACATACCTAGTGTGTTTCTGTGTCTGTGTATTGAAATTACAGCCATAAGAGCTGTCAAAACGTTCCTTCCTTCCTCTCTATAGAGATAGGGGTAAGTCATCAGAGTAAAAATCATAATTGCATTTCAACAAAAATACAATCCCCATATCTGAGTACTGACCAAATGGAACACAGAGGTAGAATTTTTATGTCACAAAGACACAGAGAATGTAAGGCCCAGCAAAGATATTTAAAAAATGTGTGTATATATAAATATGTACTAAAACTAGTTATTAATTCCTTGCCTAATATTTCCAGCTTTGTACATGCTGATGGCACATTGTCCAGCCTGAAATAAATTCCCATTTAACTACGAAGTCCACGTGCTTGACATTATTAAATCTAAAGTCTATCTATTTATTCAATACTTCAGCGGTTCATACTGTAAGTACGTTGCTATCCGCGTGACAGATATTCAGAGGAATGGGTTTTGCACTTGAAGACTTGCACTTGAAGTTTCGGATCTGCTCACTTCCGTGACGATGAAGGTCTTCAAGCCACTGGGCTAAAAAGGCGGGTTGTTAGCTGGTTTTAGATTTGCTGCATCGGTCTCAGGTTTGGAGATACCTGCTCAACACCCGAGAGAAAGAAAGACAAAATTAAACATCTCAGGAAGGTACTACAGGTTAAATATATAGTCCGACTGTCCAACAAAGGAAACATTACAGTAATTCTGTGTCATTTAGTAGATCTCATCCTACCCGTTAGGTGTGTAG
>JAOVYW010058635.1:0-15484 GCA_025775045.1 Hiodon tergisus | reverse complement strand
GTACAGAGGGACCCAGGCAGTTCTGTGAGTGTACAGAGGGACCCAGGCAGTTCTGTGAGTGTACAGAGGGACCCAGGCAGTTCTGTGAGTTTACTAAGGAACACAGAAAGCACTAAGGTAATGTAGAACAGGTTCCAGAGCTTCTGGTTTGGAAGCAGCCAACAATCCTTGTTCGTAAAATTGACTAATTGAGCTCTCAATCGGAAACACACAGGATTTACACACAATATTTCCAGAATATTTCCAATTTTTCCTAATGGAGACATTTCAGTGGAGACGCTTCCTTGGTCCAGCCCACACTGCCAGCAGCCTTGGATCAGGACCAAGGTTGTGAGGTTGGACCATGTGAAGGTCTGACAGGCATGGCCAAAAGCCTTCTTCGGTATGTGGTCCATAGTTGACCCAGAAGCCCTCAGTCTTGCCAAAAACGTGTGGCAATCTTTGAAATAGGAGTGAGCGAGCCTCTGTGGCTAAGGTTGCTGGATTCCTTGATATTCTGTGAACTGATTTCAAAATCACATCCCTGTATCTTTCTGTTAAAATGAATGGACCCAGTAACATGTGCTCAGTAACCACCAGTAATTACCACACCTCTACATTTACTACCAGAACGATGAAAGAAAACTCTACCACCTTTACTCAGTTCCTTGGAATATTCCATAACAATCAAAGCTCAATAGCATGATATATTACCACCATGACATAATTACCAACAAAAAAGACTAACATCTTAAAGACTGACCATGTGTTGATGCATGTTAAAAACCCTGAGATGAGCAGGCTCAAAGTTGTATTACAAAATGCAGGTGTTATTACATAATAGAGTGAACATTTGTTACATTTTGTCAAGTTATTGCATAATGTGCTGTTATTACATTAGGCGTTGTTACAGGCTCATCTGAAGAAGTTGCCCTCGAACAGAGGCATTTAAATGGGTGAACGTGACACAACCTCAGGGGGCCGTATCATTGGTAGAGAGAGCTTTTAATCAGCCCAGAGCAGCTAGCATGGATCAGTGAACTGTGATTTCCGCCCAGAGCCCCAGGCAGAAAATAGCATGTTTACCAGGTGTTAGCTTTCCAGGAACTAATATCCCAAGTACGAAGAGAGAACTTAAAGGAATGAAAGATTAAATCTGACTGGTGCCTCATTTCTCATGACGTCCATCAACCTTTCTCGTCACTGAGAAGGAAAGGGGCGTCAATGTGAGGGTAATGTGAAGTGATTTGTGTTTCTAGGGTTTTGCAGGAAGGTATTCCAGGAAGGAGAGATCATCGTTCTGTGATCCAGCTGGATTCAGACGCACGTATTACATGCTATTATGCCCCCTGGGAGATTAATTGCAAAGAACACTTTTTGCAAAACACCAAGCCACAGAAAGTGGACTTACTTCCAGAAAATACTCTTCATGGATATTGTAAACATATTTCACAATCCAGTACCCCAGAGGAACCCCAGAGAAAAAGAAGAGATAAAAAAAACACCAAGCACTTGTTGCAAAACCCCAGATGGTATGTCTTTCTGTTATAAATATTTAACGTACGAGGTATGTAGCTAAAGGAACGTTTTTAAGCAGTTGGCTTCTTGTACTTTAGCTCAGACCAGGTTTTTTACCATGGGACTTAAAAATCCACTAGATAAGCATATTTGTTCATTTACCTCAGAGTGGCAATAACTTTTCTATTAACACCACACTGTGTGTGTGTGTGTGTGTGTGTGTGTGTGTGTGTGTATGGGTTGTTTACAGAGAAACGTTGCCCAATGTCTCACTTGGCGTCCCCAACTTTCTCAGTAACAGGCATGCGTTCAGAGAACACCCCAGGCAGAGAGCTTTAAAAACGCATCTGTCAGCACCTTGCAAGAGGGATCTGACAGCCTACAGCTGTGTAGGGGCACTCTTTCCATGTGTGGCAGACGCTTAGTGCGCCGTCTCGGATAAGAGGCATCACAGGGCTGTCATACAGGAGTGTGGAAGACAGACACACACGCACAGACACACACACGCATGCACGCAAACACGCACACACATGCATGCACGCAAACATGCACACGCACACACACACAAGCAGACACGCACACACAAGCAAACACGCACACACACACACACGCATACACACACACACGCACGCAAACACACACACACGCGCAAACACACGCGCACGCACGCAAACACGCACGCACACACACAGACACAGAGACACACGCAAACACGCACGCACGCAAACACGCACACACACACACACACTCACACACACACACACAGACATCTCAGTCAAGACTCGCTAATCTGCCTATAATCACCAATTAAAACTTGTTTTCTCTTCAGCCTGCACTAGTTCAGTTTATTTCACACTCACCTGTACAAGTACAAGTTCAATGCAATTTACTTTGCCAATACAGAATAATATATCATTTACTGTATAATTAAACTTGTATTAATACTTACTACAAGCACTCCTGAAAAATTGCATCACTAAGCTCAGGAAACCCAGGGAATAAAATGCTCCAATCACACACTGAGCAGACAGTCATACATTTCATATCGGCAGATCGGTTTGTTTAATGAAACGCACATTCATCCTGGGTTAAATCTCTCTGACAACAATCACAAAACAGAGTCTTTGCCTTGAAACCAAAACTGTAACAACATTAAACGTGACTTCAGTAGTCCTCGTACACACCAAGTAACACCATGGACAAAAACCAACACAAACATTTATTTCTGTACATACAAAAATATCAGAACACATCCTTATAAATAAACACGACAACAATAAATAATATAACCTAACCAGGGCAGCTATTGACATTACAGGAAAATGTTGCTGGGGTAAAACCCCCTCCTCCCCTCACAGCTCATACTCAGCAGGATTGACCATAGAGGGGAGGGCACTCTTCCGTAATTTTGGTCGTAATGAGCACTCAGCCCTTTTCGGTATTAATACAGGAAGAAACCATTAACCAGCAGCCAAAAATAAACGCATACAGTGCGTATGGAGTACCGTTTCAAATGATGGTCACAGATGGGAAAAACACAGAGCTAGAAACTTATTTTGTCTGTAAGGGGCACATGGGATAACCACAGGCACAATTTGTACTTAAATCTTGTTTTGCCGTCCTATGAAACATCTCACTGGTGTCCACAAAATAACGGTAGTTAAGGGTAGTTCTTCAATGCAGCAGTACTTTCTGAGAACAGATATCAGAGCTGCGTGGGCACCGTTAGCCACCGCGGCGGAGCAGTCTAGGGTGGATTTTTCGAGCACACTAGGCTACCTCTGTTGCACAGTGGAGAATGGGCTCATAAGCAGTACCTGGTGAAGTCGTCAGCAGTGATCTCACTCCCATCAGCTGGCTCAGAACTAAGGTGAGGGAGAGGGTGACTGACATGACACCTGTTGTCAGAGGGAACAGAGAAAGATACACAAATTGTTTAGATAATCACTTTCTACAATAGTTAAAAACTAAATTGGCGTACACTGTTAACTTTTACTCATTTGGTATTCTCATATTCAGAATACTCCAGAATTAGTTTTATCACAACTTTCCTATCTGGGAAGCATCTCTGCCTGAAATGGCTGGTATTGAAAACCAGGCTGTGCCCATTCCCCGTTCCCCTCTTGACCTCATGGAGCCCCAGGAATAGCTTCAGTCACAATTACAAGTTACATCAGATGTTTAAACATGCTCTTGCATAAGAAAAACACTCACATTTCAATTGTTTTCAATGAAATATTCCAGAATCAGTTCATTTAAATAGACATTGACTATATTCCAGAAAGTTCCATGGACCATGAAAAAAATGTATTGTGTTGAAAATTCCTTTGCCCAGCTGCTATGTGGGACAGAGTATGTGTGCGCGAGGGCGTGAGTGTTTATAAGTAAGTGTCTTTGTAGGCCCTGATTATGCTGAGGCAAAAACAGCAGGTGCTTGGCTTGTCTTCCTTAACACCCCGCCTTATAGGCTGTTTTCCTCCAAACGAGGGCAGATCAGGCTACTACGGTCTCCAACTGGTCCAGGGGAGTGGTCTGAAACTTTTTTGACAAGAGGGAGCTGATAGATTCCCAGTTTCCCAACCTCAAAACTGATTGTGCTGCACTGAATAGACTAAGGAATAAATAAACTGTCAGAGACCCCAGCCGTCACGCTTCACAGCTGAAGGGCAGGTGATAAGACTCGGAGTCCTGGATCTACTTCCCAACACTAAAAAAACGTAAGGCAACAAATACAGGTGATGTTAACCACTTCTGCCATGTTGGAATGATGTCACATGGTCAGTCTGACAGTTGCTCTGTAGACCAATGATGCTGAAAACATGGAGCTGTTCTAAGCATGTCATCTTCAGAGAAGAGAGAAACAACATGGCTAAACAATAAGATCTAAAATGTTAGGATAATACTAGGCCTTAAAAAAATGCAACAGAGTCAGTAACTGACCCTAGTTGACCGATAATCTCAGTGATTGAGGAAACTTCCCTTTTTGGGAAATGGGCAATGGTTTGCAGCAATGTTGTGCCGGCGCTGTAAGAACGTTGCCCCAAACCAGGGATTGACTGCTTGACTGCCAATGAACCTCTGTCCCCCACCTGTGGATTCTCCAGGCTTAGGTACAAAACCAAGTTCACAGAAAGAAAAAAGAAAAAAGATCACACCAGTTATCCAACAGATTTGAAAACTGAGAGAGAGAAAACAAAACCTCCACTGCAGGACCTTGTGCCAGTGCTGAGTTCAATGATCTCATACACTTCAACCTTTAGAGTTAAAGAGATAAGGTGCTGAGTGCTATAAGGTGCCAAATTGTTAAACCGTTACGAAAATGATCAGCTAATTTAGCTCCAAAAAGCAACATGAACATTTTTTTCCCCCAGAGTCTAGACAGAGAATCCCCAACACAATGATTCCCCAACTCAACTAGAGAACCGAACCAGAGAACTGGTCACAATATAACGCTACGTAAATTGTATTCTTATGCTGTTATAGTAATCATAAGTAGCAACAGTGAACACTGGCCTACATATTGATACTAGTTATATTTGTTTAAGCTATTAATGGAGATTAGCCTTAAATAAATGGTCATTATACTTAACCAATGTATTTCTATAAAGGCAGAGAAGAATAATTAAAAAGCGATAAATGCCCAAACCTGATAACAGCAATAAATCGACAAAGCTAACACGATAATCATAAGAATAAAACAGGCTCAATTAGCATGCTAATCAAATCGCTATAACGCCTTACCGTAAAACAGTTGCGAGATGCTAAACGTGTGGCTAGTTGACTGACTACGTGCCGCCTTTAAAACTAAAGGCAGACCGCACGGGTCTCCGCGAACAGTACTTCAGATCTCACTTTTTTATGCACAGAACCGGTGGTTCGTGCTAAAAAAAACATTCCAAAAACCGCGTACTTCAGTTGGTGTATATTTAAAGAGGCTCCGATTTGCAGACAAAAACATGTCTTCAATCAAGACTGTCTGTTTTTTGTCCTTGTCCCTCACGCCTATAACGGCTAGGATTTTTTTTTTAACCAGGAGTCGCAATATTTAGTACGTCGCAGATTGGTCCCTCTAAACGAAGCGCCCTCTGCAGGCAATCCTTCGGCAATCCTGCAGAAAGGCTAAAAAGCAACGGCACCGGATGTATCCGAATTCCGACGTTCACTTTCAATGAATCCAAGTTAACAAAACCATAATGTTTATATTTTGAATGATACTGTTAATAACTTTTTATTTTATTTTAATGAAGCACGAACTGTTTTAATGTTCAATCCATTTAAACTTATTCACTAACGGGACACGCTGTGACCTTCGAAACTTGTTCTCGTTTGACTGAGACAATGCACTTTTGTTGGCAAGTCCACAGTTTACCCACGGAACTGGGCGAATTCAGAAACACTGTTGCGGCAAATATTTGCAATTTTTGAGCAATATCTAAATTTAGTTGCTTTTTGAGAACCTTATATCTAACACATCAGTATTATTGAAAGTGTTTATTTTCTGTTGTGTCATGGGTGGCCATTAAATTGTGAACACTTCTGTATTTAAATAATGTTACTTTTGAAGAGAGTTAAGAGAAGAGTGGAGATACACACGGGTTGTTGAAATCATCTTGTTCTTTTAACTTGTGGCTTCCTTGAATAAACAATTAGAGGTGCTCCTTTCCTCAGTAAAACATCCTGACAAACTCACCTGTTAGCTATTAATGATGCATGTTTTTGAGTCTTCCTGTCAAAAACATATTTTTTGTATCAGTTAAAATGTGTTTTCTGTTTAATAAGACCTGTTAACCAATTTTCAGCGGAGACCCTTCAGCATAAAACGCAGCTACAAGACAAGGCCCATAACCACCGGCAGGCGGCGCTGCTTGTGTGCCTACCTGCACAGTAGGGATCAGATTTTCACTCAGCGTCGCACCACCGTTGCACTCGTGGCGGTTGCACATTTGCACATTAGTGAGTTATGCTGCGCGGAACAGTAATAACCCTCGAGTAATCGAACAAGATTTTAAAGCCTATCACCATACTCCAAGGAAGCAATGCTATGCATATTTCAATTCAAGGTTACTAAAAAAATTTTTTTTTAAACCCATCAACTCAACGTAATCATAAATAAACTATTTTTTTATTGTTGCAATTAAATTAATAATTAATTGTCAGTTATAAATAATATAAAACTAATAATAATAATTTAAAAATTATCCTCGACTTCAGAAACTCTTTCCGTCCACACAGGATTCAGACGTTCCTTTTAAAGGCCAGGCACAACATTCGCCTCTTCCTTCAGTAGTTGCACACCAGACTGACGCATCCGCAATGAAGATGAGGGTCATCTTAGCATAAACCGACCAGGTAACACGAGCACACATAAGGATCTTATTCTTCAAAATTCTGGAACTGGAATCCTGTTTAGGAACATACAGGCAATGCTTGTCATCCTGGTTCAAAAGATGATTATTCTGGGTAACTGCGTCTCCAGGAGAATAGCCAAATCCCGGTTCAGCGCTCTGAGAGAGCGACTTCCGGTTTCCATTCGTTCTGATAGCGACCCTCTTTACAGAGCAGGTTTAACTTCTCTAGAGTTGGGTCCTCCCACGAACCTACTCTTGGGTTCTGTTTAAATAAAGAAAGGGAAAAGTATATAAGAAAACTGACCAAAAAAACATAGCTACAGTTTTCTCAACGAAATAATTGTTAGTGTTTTACATATGCAATCCATACCGTGATAAGAACACAGTGAGCATCTTCTACCTCTCCGCACTTGTCGCCGACAATCTCCGTATGTCGCGGCATGTCGTACACCCTGACGACGTAGATATAGTTGTCAAAGCAGAACGCTTGGGTCAGGGTAAAGTGGATCTGTAGAGCAATGTCTCTGTAAAACTCCTCGTCGGAATTATTCAAATGTGAGCCGAAATGCAAAGCCTTAAACTGAGTATTAATTACAATTGACGCAGAAACAATACTTACAGATGCATAACTTTCGCCAACTTTGTATACTCCAAAGGTGAGGCATTCTTTGGCTTTGGCTGATGACAAAACTTCTTCCAGGGCCTGTCCCGTAGAATAATCTCTTTCGATGGTTTCCTGAACTAGAACCTCTTCAAGAGTCATGATGAGCGTTAATGATTAATCGACAGCAAAAAAAAACAGCAGTAAAAAAACGAAAAAGAATGTCTTGAGTTTCAGTTGAGCTGTTATATCTTGGTGGTCTCGGTCTCTGAAAACCATGTCAGTTCATTGGCTGCAGACACATTGTGTTGATATGCTAATATTCGTGTCACTCTGGCTCGTGGCAGAACATGCGACTTAAGGTCAAATGTCCCTTTTATACTCGTGTGTATTGAGACTGCTCAACATGTACAATACTGGAGCAAACAAACAGTTAACTTAAAGTAGTCCCACGGAACAAGCGCAATCGCGTGTTTCCCTCGCGTCACTTTGACGTGAATGTTCGGCGCTGTCCTAAACTTAATAACTAGGCTACATTTACACACAATGTAGGCTACTTAAAGTAAACTTTTATTTAATTTCTCATATTTAATTAAGACAGTCTGTTTGATGTTTCTATGTACTGCTAACGTTTTAGCAAAGGGTCCACGGCATCACATTTATCCCGACTTAAAAAAAAAAAGAAGTAAATAATGACGATAAAAATCTTATGTAAGACGAAAGTCCTTCCTAACAGGCAGGTGAAGCCGCTGTCATCTGGGACATCCCAAGCTTGAGTGCTTCAAACGTTAAGGGGGCCTTTGTCTTAAATCGTTATTATTATACTCCCTATAAAAATGTTAACTAGCAGCGTGCGCCACTTTGCACGAATTGTTGTTCAGGTCTGAAACCGTGTGACAGACAATCGTTGGGTTTAAACGACTTTATCGTCCTAACTTATCGATTTAACTCCAGATGCTTGTGCATGCAGCATTCATGTATTAACATAAAATGCACTTTTCGCAAAGCAATAAAATCCTTTCAAACAGCCAACTCCAACCAATCAAACATCCCGGACGCTCGCCATGCCTCGCCGCATATCAATTGTCCCTTAAAAATATCAAATACTGTAATTTGAAACACGTCTTCGTTTGCAATACGTCTCAGTATAGCTTATACTTTAATGCGCGTTGCAAAGTAGTGTTCACCAACTAGAGCGTCGACTGCGCTGCGAGCCTGATTATCTACTATGCAAAGAGAACAGCACTTTCTTCGACTTCTTCCATCATGTAAAAATAAAACAAGGTGATCAAAACTAGTGCGCCATGGTAATTAATTCACATGTGCATTCAGTTTGAGACAAACATGCAGCATACAATAAAATAATTTTATACAAATATTGGATTATAATGGGTGGTACGATAGATTAAAGTACATTGTTGGAACGTTTCAGACAGATAGTTTTTTTACATCGCCAGAACTTCTGTGTGATACTAAAATAAACGTGCCTCATTATATTTAGCTATAAATGTAATAAAAATAAAGAAGATTGGTGTGCGTTTATCATTACGCACACCAATCGCATCTGCATACCAAAGACCCTTTCTCCGGCTTAACCAGTACAATCGTGGGTGACAGGTGGCCCTGAGTAGAACCATCCGAGCTAACACGCACAAGCCGCACGCGACCCCCCCACCGCATGCTCCACGCGACCCCCTCACCGCATGCTCCACACGTCCCTCTTTATACATGCAAATTAGTGTGAGCGTTGCAGAATATATTTTGACATAGCACTTTACTTAAGACACTGACATCATAACATAAGAACATAACAGCTAACTATTCAACAGCAAGCATGAAATAGAGACATATATATAAAATAAGTGTGTGTGTGTGTGTTATAAATTAGTAAGAAAAAAATCAATAAACAATCGTTGCACTGCAATTTATTAAAATATAACTTAAATATAAACAATGCAGTTTTGCAGCGCGTTTAAAGTTCCGCTTGCTCTTTACAAAAGACCTAAAGCGTCAGAACCGCAATAAAACGCACAGGTGCTGCTATCCGTTTTAAGATTATTCAACATCAGACGGAGACCATCCTGACCTTTGCACTACCCCCAATACGACAGATGGAGCCCTGTTGCCGAGCAGAAAAGCGAAGAATTTCCAGATGCCACGCGCCGAAGTCCGGCCATTGTTTGACGAGCTTTTACTGATGCAAATCAGCAGCGCGTGCCAGACACTGTCGGCTGCCTCTCAGCGGATAATAGAAAAAAATACTTTATATTAATTTTTTTCATTTTATAAAGTTACCATATACCTATAAATTGCCGGTTAATCATTTTTAAGAGCGCTACATTATACAGTAATGCATATTTAGTTTCACGTTGCATGATGGATATTTATAAAAAATATAATTTAAATATCAGCGCCTCCTTTCCACGTAGACTGGCCACATCTAACTTACACAAAACAATATTTAAAAAAAGATTTACCCTGAATCGCGCGAATTCATACCAACGTAAATATTCAAGTTATTTACAATGCTATAACTCCGATTTTAAATCTGTGCGTATCGATTTGATACGTAGGTCTATACATTGTAATGCATAGTGCATAGTTCCAAATGATCCGTTTCTAGACACGCGTCTCGGGGGGTGTGTGGTGGTGGTGGTGGGGGGTCACTCGAGTATTGTGCCAAGGGAGCCAATAAGAGCGGCGGCTGCCTTCTTGCGTACTCCGCTCGCTACAAATACGGACCTTGCCCCGATCCTCCGCACATTCGTCTCACTTGTTGTTCAAGCGCAACCGTGTCACCGCTAACCAACTTCAAGATGCAGAACGCAGGCAAAGCTTTGAAGGAGGCTCTTCTCTCGGCGCAGTCCGAGGACCGCCTTATCACTGGCGTCTACGAGTCGGCGAAAATAATGAACGAGTAAGTATGCTATTCGTGAAATAGTTTAAACTGAAACCAATTCGTGTAGATGTATGCGTTTCAGATGATAAAATATGTTTGATCCCCCCCACTAAACCATGTGCCACCTTTTAATTCATAGTGACCCAGACATCGTGTCTTTCTGCGTCTTGGCGACTGAGGAGTTTGAGTGTGACATCGCACTACAGATCCACTTCACCCTGATCCAATCGTTCTGCTTCGACAACGACATCAACATCGTGAGGGTAAACGACTTGCAGCGACTCGCCAAGATTTTAGGCGACAAGTGCGATGAAGTCGAAGACCGTCACTGTGTTCTCATTACGGTATGTATTGTATACGAATATCGTAAATTAAGTTAAGTGCTTATTAAAAACTTAACTTTGTGGTTTGTTTTCTGTGTTGCTAATGTATTTTCTTCTCCCGTATTGCGACAGAACCCAAGCATAGGTTCGTGGAAGGACCCAGCGCTAGAGAAGCTACACCAGCTGTGCGAGGAGAGTCACAGTAATAACGAATGGGTACCGGAAGTCACTCTCCCAGAGCGCTGAACCTGGACTTTGCTACTCTCCACGGAGACGCAACAAACCTAACGGAATAACCATCCGAAGAAGGATGACGAGCATTCCCAAAAAATCTCTGGATGTTCCGAAAAAGGATTCCAGTTCCAGGAAGTCAGAGATGAGCTTTTCTGAGAGGGCGCCAATGGGGAGATGCCCAGGTCGGTGGTGCCAAGGGATCACCCTATCTTTTCAAATGGATAAGGTGGTTTGGTATACAACCACAGGTAGAAGAAGACTGACAAAATATCACATGAGGGAGACTGGGATACAAGCAATAAGGAATGTAAAATTTGGCCAAGTTTAGGGTGTCTGGCCTGTTTTTTACATCTCCAAGTCAAACTGCTGTGGTCTACTGGTTGCAATTGAACTTGTGTGGACTGTTAAAGGAACGTCCTTGTGATGAAAGTAATGTTCATGAGAAAATGGGTTGATATTGTTGAAGAAGGAAAGTTTAAGATGACACTCGATTTCTTTATGGTTTCTAATAAATATTTTATCTAATTTGAAGTATTGTTACTTTTGTGATGTTCAAAAAATCAAAGAGTAAATTATTATATTCTGTACTACATATACATAAATAATATCCATCTAGCTCCCACTCCTCTAAAATAATATTTTATAACTGTAAGCTGTGGTTGCAGCGCAGGTGTAACCAACCAAACGTTGCCCTGTAGCCAAATACTACATTCATGGGAAAGTTCTAACATAAAGTTATATATTCATCCAGATTGCATTGGCAGACTAATGTAGATTCTTTAAACAGAAATAAAAGACAGCCTATGGTATAATATTCTGGAACTCACTAATCTACGCTCTACTTCCTGAGACCCTCCAGGGTCCAATGCTCTAACCATTATTTCATAGCCAACCCTCTGATCAATTAACTTCTATCCACAGAGTCAATGGTTCTCTGGTACCCAAAGTACTTCAAATCAAATTCTAAACATGCACAAATGCAGGAAACCGGTATTTCATTATTTGATTTTGGCTATTTCGTTTAAAACCCTGTATTTGTTCGGATTTACATCATCCCGTTTAAACAGTGTGATTCAAGGAACTCTTTCTATAGAATGTAATCAGTACATCTAAACTCAACACAAAAATGTGAGTAAATAATAAATATGTAAGAATAAAATCAACTAGATAAAGATTACTAGATATAAAATATGTGGCAAATTACCTCACTATACAGCTATACAAATCAATGGCAATTTCCTGGCAACTTTCTAATCATCATGACTGAAATAGGTCTGGGGTAATTTACGTTGGATTAGGCTTTACTAGGAGATTAATGAAAATTCCCAACTTTAGACACGCCTACGAATTTGTACGTCTTATCAGCGAGTGTCTGTTTAGAGATGAAAGGAGAAGAGATTAACGTTTCAAAGGACAACAGAAACAGATTTCCTAGTGACCGCCCTCTCGTCTAATCATTCCGACTGGCCAGTAGCAGGTGGATATGGCAAAGAGCACAAGAAGAATCCACTTTCCTGGCTTTAAAACACAACACACACAAAACACAGCAGTTATGCAGATGAAAAGCAGTGTTTTGTGCTTTCCAATTTTAATCCATTTGTGGCAGATTTATTTTATTTTTTTATCCAAATTACTGTAAAAAGGGATATCTAGTTATGTGTGTTAAACTACGTCGTATCACTGTACAGTTTACATATTTGTGGTTTAAAAAAAAGCATCTAAATAAAATGCTTTGAGACTTTTACCATTGCTCAGACTTCCTGTTACTGTAAAATAATTAGTTGCTAACTAATGGTTTTCACAAACTTGATGGGGGGAATGCCACCCTGAGGTTTGGATCCACCACAAACCCAAGCTGACCAGGACACAAACTCCAAACAGGTGTAGCACAACCACCGAAACGTAATTATTATTATTATTTTTACAATTCATCGCTTCCACCACACCCTCCTGTATGAAAACCCTCCGCTGTTCTTCAAGGCTCGCTCTCAGCCTGAAAGACAACAGGGCACACACCTCACACACACACGGGATATAACCCAGTTACGTCTCCACACAGTGCAACTCCGTCGTTGGCCTGGCTGCCGTCCCAGGTCCTTCCCTGACAGGGAGAGCGGCCCGGTTGCTTTCTCCAGGATGGAATCAGGCGAGGAGACAGTTGTAGCCCGTTTTGCTACACTCCACCTTAGACATAAAACACAAGTGCATCACCTGCATGCTGCTCCACACTTAAACTAACCCCAACAAAATTGTATTCATTACTAATTAAGCTCAGCCCATAACCCACTACAAACCCCCCCCCAACTACAGATGAGAAATGAGAAATGAGGACGTGAGCCAGCTGGGACAACTGCTGGCACCGACACGCACCAGTTCAAACCTGCCCACTTTGCTGCTGAACTCTCCCTGGACCTTTCCTCTCAGGCCCCAGCTTCTCAAACCAGCTGGATGCTGACTGCTGGCTCCCATCAGCTGATTACTGAGGCTTATTACCAGAGTCTAGGAAGGAACAAAAGACTTGTGGATGCAGCTTAATTCAATAAATAAAAACTCAAACCAAATTTAATTAAATCCCTGTATTCCTGCCCCAGCATGGGACAACCCCCCCATTTATAGGGTCGGTCTCTGTTCATGTCCACACACCAAGCAGATCAGCCGAGTCCCATTGGTATGAGACAATCTGACCACCAGTACAACTATTCTCAGTCTCCCGAATGGTTCAGTTGGTAAAGGTGCTTGCCCAAGTGCAGACTGAGCCCTATGAGCTGGAGTTTGCCGGTTTGAATCCCATGTCGTAGTTCTCCTACTGGGCGCCTGCAGGCCTGCAGTACCATTGTGACAGAGGTGCTTCTCCTCTAATCAGATCGGAACCGATTGTGCGAGTTGTGTGATCTGCAGTGTGGAAAAGGGACAGGTGGCTCAAAGCTTCTTTACCCTCCCTGCGTGTGGTGGTGGAAGTTGTAGTGACAAGCTGAGATGTATTAGCACAATTGGCAATTACAAATTGGGGGGAGAAAATTAATAATAATGGGCAATTCCAATTTGGTGGGAGAAAATTACTTTTAATTAAAAAAAGAAAACACTGCTCTAATAGACATCGTGTAATTGGTATAATCAGAGCTTCATCATATCTTGTAGTTGTTTGAATCTTGTAGTTCGTTTTTGCAGAGGAATGGATTGGATTAAATGCTACTTAAAAGCCACAACAGTCACTGTACCATTTTACTGAACACATTTCACATAAATATCAAAGTTATCACGATGTCATCTTTTGCTTTTAATAATTTTCACACAGTGCACCATCACAAGGAGGGCTTTCAACCTTGTTCAGAAAACAAGCTTAGACACAGGATCACTTATTAAATGTTTCTGCTGTTTTCTGTCTCTGTTGCTTAACAAAACAAATCTGACATGTGTTGACACTGTTGCGAGGAGGAGGGCCCACTGCATCCAATGGAGCAATGAGACAGACCTGCACAGGATTGGTTACTGGTGAAAAACAGCACCACGATTGGTTCTGCTACTCCAGTAGGACGACTCGGGTCTCTGTTATTGCACGTGCTCTGCGGGATATTTGTGGTTTAATATTGTGGTCGTTTTCCACTCTCCTTTCACAAAAACACTGTGCTTCTGATGGCCCCAGTGTTCTCAGACATTCGGGTTACGTCCATTTAATAACTAAACAAGTAAATAGAGAGATAAACATAAGGACATCTTAACTATCTCCCGGTAGGTTAAGCTTTCAGGGACTTTGTTTATTTAGAAACATTAAGCGTTTGTGGGAGCTGAGATGTAAACAACATCTTGTCAGAAAACACGCTGAGACGCCGTGGGTTTTTCAGTCACAGGAAGCAGCTGTATTCCCCCTGCTTGTCGCTTGACTCCTCTCCTAACCCTTGTGGCGCAGCGTTTTAATTGCTGCAGAAATAAGTGACGGAAATAAATATGTGGTTCCTCCACAGCGAGCACAAGCGCCAGGAGAGTTGGTGATAGACTCCAACTTGTCTGCCTGGCAACTAGGCAGGTCTCCTCCATCTGCCACTCAGCACCGACATGGGGGTGTTAGCGGGGGAAGACCTGCAGGTCAGGCAGAAGCCAACTTTTATTCTTCTGCTGGAGGGGCCAACCCTTCAGCCTGCTTTGTCATTGTACGCTATAGGGCTCCACATAGGCTCTGTTGGGCTGGCAGGCACAACCCCCACACCCAACCCCCAAGAAACAGGGGGACGAATGCAAAATAAGATGTGACAACTCTTTGCCCAACCCCCATCTTGCATGAAGCACAGAGTGTCACAATATATCACTTTCGAAAGAACTACCTGCCACATGGTACCCTCTCGAGTCATCTATTCAACGCCCCACACCAGAGCTATCTTACCATGATGCCCCAAGTCTGTTGCCATGGTAACCGAGGGATATCTCCATTCAGCCTACAAATGCCTGAAAATGTAGAGGGCCCATCCACTCAGACACAGAATTTATGCAGGCATGCACACACGCACACACACACACGCACACACACACACACACACACACACACACACACACACACACACACACTCACACACACACACACACACAC
>JAOVYW010058594.1:0-22722 GCA_025775045.1 Hiodon tergisus | reverse complement strand
GATTTGGTAATTGACACATTGTTTTGTATGAGAACCCGATTTGGTAATTGACACATTGTTTTGTATGAGAACCCGATTTGGTAATTGACACATTGTTTTGTATGAGAACCCGATTTGGCTACTGACCTTTTTGAACCGTTTTTCGACCCTGGCCTTCGATAATCCCTTTTTGTACCTCTGCCCAACTTGCATTGAAAGCTGTTTCCTATTGGGGGATTGGGCGATCCCCTACATCCATGTGGTTGCCACGGTAGGAACCAGTTGAGTAGAGTACCCAAGTCCTTGTGGTTCCAACATGTGAACCAAGACCCACTTTATTCCATTTTGGATGGAGCGTTGTGAACTGTGTTTGCCTGGACTGGGCCAGACAGACCTCCCCGTGCATACGGAGCGCAGCATGCCATGGCCTGACATGTTAACGGTTGCCTGCTGAGTGTTGGGGTAATCCTTTAAGCATTCTTTGCTTCATGCATAATTAAGCACAGCCACAGCTCAATGCTGAGTTGTCGCACATTACAGAAGCTCTTATTCTGCACGCCATTACATTCGTCTGGCCAGGCTTGCCCCTCCCGTCTGTGTTATGCCGGTGCCCCTTAGTGGGATTAAACCTTTTTACCAACCTGCCTTGCACGGCTTTCTTTAGGCACTAGTAAACGAGCATAGTGTACATTTTACAGTAACTTCTGGTTGGTCATTGTAAAATGCACTTTGTTTCCTTTTGTAATACCTTTTTGCTTATGTCGCGGGTTGCCCATGTGACCACTTCCATGGTTCAGATCCACCACCAACATAATCAGAACGGGGCACAAGGTAAGTATATGTAAGTATATATGTCTCTTATTTATTATTATATTGAAACAGATGTGGAAAAATATTGGTGTCATTTTAGATACTGAATTAACTTTGAAATCAAATTTAAATTGAAATGAAAACTCCTTTTATCATATTAGGCAAATCTCATAAATCAGGCACTTTATATGCTTGGATAATGCAAAGAAGTCACGCTTGCTCTTGTTTTTAGCAGCATAGATTATTGCCGTTTACTT
The DNA here is from genome assembly GCA_025775045.1 of Hiodon tergisus. Classification (NCBI taxonomy): domain Eukaryota; kingdom Metazoa; phylum Chordata; class Actinopteri; order Hiodontiformes; family Hiodontidae; genus Hiodon; species Hiodon tergisus. The sequence continues at coordinate 21,676 of JAOVYW010058594.1, read as the reverse complement.
TTAACTAGGCTGACAACAGAATTCTGCAGTTTTAAAAAACAAAAAAACAATTGAGCATATTTCCCCAGTTTGTTTTAGAATTGATTTTGAAATACTCATTCTTTTTTTTTTTTTTTAAAGCACTCAATGGTTTAGCACCCTTTTGTATTTCACATATGCTTAGATATGTTCCAGAGGGGCCTCTATGGCCCACAGACACAGGCTTTCCTGCTGTTCAGGAGGTGTGGGTAGGCTTCCTTCAGTCACTGTGGCCACAACCTTTGGAACAGCTTGCCTGGGACCTCAGGACTCCCAGCTCTCTTTAACCTTGCATTCTCACTTTGCTTTTTCTGAGAGTGTTTCTAACTTTTATTGTCTCTTATATCCTTCTGGTAATTTGTTTTTTATTCAAAGCAGTTTGTGTTTATTCGCCAGCTGGTGACAAACATTGGTATGTGCTTGGTGTGTATAAATCATGCCTCATAATCACTGAAAATAATGTTCAAAAAGGCACCTTACCGTTCTCTTGAATTAATTCTTTAAGATGAATATCTGTGCACTAGTGTCATTCTTATATTTACAAATTGTAACACAATACATTTTGGAGGATGAAAGATTTTACCGGACATGCCTGTTGTATACTTCTTCAGGTTTTTAAAAAATTGTTTTTCAATTTTTAAAAAAAATAATTCTCAGTTTTTAAAAGCTTTGATATGAAATGAGGCCAAATGGATCCAACTTTGTCTTTAACTTTTTTTTTTTACTATTAAAGTCAAAGATTGGAAATCGCTGTGTCACAGCTATATCCTTGGAGCTCACAAGTCATCGCAGAAATGAAAGATTTCTATAGTCTTCGATAGTGGGCCTTATCCTGGCGTGTACAGTGATACACCTCTTGGATTTGCTTCATAGGATTTTATTTATTTCATTAGATAATATATGATATTACTCTGTCTCATTTTGTCTGCGTTTTAGAGCCTTTTAAAGTCTAAGGGAAAGCAATTTGGTTTTATCTGCCGGGAAATCATTTTTAACCAGGCTAATTATGCACTTTCATACTCTGTATCAATCTGATTTGTACCTCCTGTTTTTCGGTAACGTTTTAATGCTGATTAGGGTTCTTTAGCTGATTAGAGTCATTAACAAGCCTCATAACTGGCTCAAAACAAATAAAGTTCTTGTCTAATTAATAAACATGCAAGTGGTCTGCATCAACAGTCCTTCAATATTACACAGATTTAACTTTTTAAATGGAACCATTTCCTCAAAAAATCTGAGGAAAATATATCTTTGTACGGACTGTACCACAGGGTACAGGTTTCGGTATGCTGACCGATTTCGATGAAATTCTGCATCCACTTCTCTTGAGGAAAGGAAACATGTACCGGCTCATGGGCCTTGATGCATGATCATCTGTTCTGACATGTCTGCAAAGACACCCTAATTTTATTTTTGGGGACTGTCCCTTTTCCCTATGAGATCCTAAGTGAGTATGAGTATGATATAATTTTAACACAGCTTGTCCAAAACAGCTTTGCAAGTCTTTCTAACTTAAAATTACACATTTCCCTTGAACCAGTACACATGAACGTTTTGGTAATTTTTAGTCTGGAGCTACAATTCCTCTTAGAATTATCGCTAAACTGAATTTCAAAACAAAAGAACCCAAGAACACCTCATTGACTGAAAGTCAAACAGATCAAATTGATTAAAAAAAACAACAACTAATGGCTACCTATGGCTGCAAATCAAAGGCTTTTTGTTATTTATGCACCTGACATTCTCTCAGATCATGACCAACTGTCACTTGCAGCCAATTTACATGATTGCTGCACGCACGCCTCATGTGTCATATTAACATATGCTAATACAACTATCCTCATATTTTCAAACGTCAAGCAAGCTGAAAGATTTATCTTCCTTGGGTTTCCTGGGCAGATCGTTTCGAAATTAATGCATTTAAATGAGTCAGCACAGTTCCACCATTTTATGGGAAGGTTAAAAAAAAGGAAAGAGCCCACTTCCTTTTAGCCCTCTGCAAGGATTCATAGGCATTGAATTGGTCACCTTGGGCTGCTTATCCATGCAATAGCGGCAGGGATTGGGGAAAAACGGAATTCACGCACACCGATGTATTTGTCAGGACGTTGAGAAGCGTCAATGCGGGCTCATTAAAGGACAAGTGGGAAATGTGCCGGGCTCCTTCGCACTAGTGCCGTCGTTTTAAAAAATCTGGAAGGCTGACTTGTCTGAAGGACTGGGCAGATTTGCTCACTTTGGGAGACAAAACCCTTTGATGTGAGATAAAATCCAGTGATATGAGACAAAACTCAGTGATGTGAGACAAAACCCAGTGATAAAAGCAGTGTCAAGCGCACTGCAGCTTAATTCATCGAGATTTTAAAAAATTGTATATTCTACAAGCACTCAATATTTTAGCAGTGGGTGGTTATACAGCTAGTAAATAATTGATGCACTCCAATTGTATTATGGATCCTCCCAGAGAGTAGAATTTTCTTGTATTTCAGAGAGAATCACAAAGCATTTTAAAAGCTTTCAGGGATGGGAGACCTGTAGAAGCATTTCCATTCATGGAATTTCCAATTAGGAAAAAAAATTGGTGGGTGGTATCGCTGTGTGGCGGGTGATATCACTGTGTGGCATGTGATATCGCTGTGTGGTGGGTGATATTGCTGTGCAGGAATGTCATAGAAACTCTGCTGGCAAAGGGTGTGGTGCGCTGTAAGAAAGCGGAGTGGTTTTGGTGCCATGAATGTGCAGTAAAAGCGCCCTTATTGCCAGCATCACGGCTGTGACCCCTGCTTTGATCCCGAGACCTTCTCAACAGCACACTTTGCTCATTGTCGCGACTGACCCCCTCAGATGGTGATGAAATTAATCTGTGAAAGAGATGGCCTTTCAGCTCTCTGGTGATCACCATTTAAGTCAAGCACCAGTATAAATATGGGGTGGGGTGGGGGGGTGCGCGTGATTTATTGCTCAGTCTCCATTGAGAAAATGAAAATGGATTTGTGCGAAAGATCAGCGCTCTAATGGAAGCACTCCAACCTCTTAAAGCTAAGTTGAATGGGACAAAAACCCTCACCACACACATACACACACAAACCCCACAGCATCCACTATAGAATGCATTGAGATAATTGTCAGTCAGTTTTTGTCAGGATCAGAAGGGGTTTTCCCAGAAAAGTTGCTTAAATTGCTTAAACATTGTGGCAACCACGGGGAGTGCGAGCAGTGCCGCACGTGCAGAGCGACGGGAATTCCCACAAGAAAGGATCGGGACCGTTCGTCTTTCGTGTGCGATTCTTTTATTCGGCACCCTTGTGCCGTAAAATGAAACGAAAAGAAACCTCCCGGTTTGGGACGGAAAAATGTAATAGCAGGCACAACTGAAATTTTCCTCCCATTTCGGGGTTGCACCACTACAGTCGGCGTCTCGTCTTCCTCGGTCGGGGAAGACTTCAGGGCTTCACTTGGGTACGTCCTCTGGCTGGAGCTGCAAGACAGTGCAAACTTTGTTCCCGATCGGCATTTTTTACTTCCGCCAGGTCCTCACCCCTCTTCCCTGGTGTCTGCCAGCTTTTGTCCTTTCCCTCCCCAATCAGCTGATACATGTCAGCTGTGCCGGTGATTGTTGGGGAGGGAACGTACCGCCCCTCAAGAACCTGCCCCCGGGCTTGGTGGGGGAGCGGCTTCTGCCGCTTCTGCCATCTGTAAGCCCCAGGGTTGCCACAACATACAGTCAGTGCCAATCACGCATGTGTGCACCAAAATGTTTGTTTGCAAACAGCACCACCAAAGTTTGAACAATGTGTGCATAGCAATTGTTTAATTCAGCAGACACCAATCCGGAGTACTTGTGCGGGTCAGCATGAAAGAAAAAAACAGGAGAACAATCATTCCATTAAAGTGTAATTATGTGTAGTGCAGCAGAAGATGCAGAGCCTGGTATGAGCACAGTGGGCCTTGATGGCTGTTGCTTGCTGACGGCTGACCTGAGCATCCAGGCAGAGAGAGGACGGAAAAGTGGAGAAGGTGTGTTGGCCAATGGTGGGGGGCGAGGGATTTAGGGCTAACTAACTCACCTGCAACGCCAGCCACTGTAGCTTATCTCCACAAGAATGGCCATTTATTTTCTGTCCCTTGGGGTGGCGGGCTTTCTACCCCATGCACGCCATGGAAAGCTGAGCATCCAAGCACAGGGGGTGCTTGTGATTCACGGCACAAGCAGCATCCGACAGAGTCAGATTGGAAGGGGGGTAAAGGGAGGAGGGGATGCACGCAGAAAATGTGTAATTACTATACCCAGGGCAGAGTGCCTTTCCAGCCGGAGCGATTCTACAGATTCAGCACATCTCAAACAAAAGAGTGTGCCAAAACGTGCTGCAGACAATCGCCAGCCAATACCTCCCATTGCTCATGCCTTCCAAATAGCCAGCCTTCAAAGTTTTGATAATCCTCAAGATGGCATGTAAGTATGAATATATTATTTATTATTTAGTTAACCCATGCACTGTTTCAGTCACCCTTTATCTCTATTCGCCCTGCACCTCCCTTATAACACCATCACTAACGTTTGGTCGTCGTGAGGTATTGTCCTGTTTCTATGTCCAGTTTCCCCTCCAATTGGGTTCACCTATTCCTGTACCCGAACCACCCTGTGACGCATACAGCTTTTTCTGATTGATTTATTATTGCGTGATTTAAAAGCTAGAAAGCTGCTTATTTTGTCAAATTCCAAATAAAAGACGGCAACGAGGCAATTGTGTTCCTGTGTTTGGCTGCTCCAGAATGTTCTATGCACAAATGTACTCATTTATAAGCTATGCTGTTAGCTCATATCACTTCCTTCAATACATTCCAGAATTACAGGTGAGAAAGAGAAGGTCAGACTGATTCCAGGAGCTGGACAAGTTCCTCCTGGGGCCAGGTTCAGGAACCGGACTGAATTTGTTTCTCAGGAATTACCCAACCAGTCGGTAGCGCCTGGCTTTGTTCCTTCTCTTCCTGCAGAAATCCAATGTGACCTACAGTACAGCCACTATCAGCACACAGAGGAAAGATTTCCATTATATCAGGCAGCACTTCAGTGCCAGCATGTGCCAGCAACGGGGAAGAGTCTTCTGAAGGCTTATTCACATCCGGTATATATGGACATGCTTCTTACGCTGCTTATTTTACTCTGTTTCAGTCAATACCCCTTCCACCCCGACCCCCCCATAAAGAATCAACAAAATCATTTTACATTTACGTTTGTGTAATTTAGCAGACACTCTTATCCAGAGCGACGTACAAAAAAAAACATGTTTTTATGTTTTGCTGAGAATAAAGATTTTTACAACTGTATGGCATTCGTGTAAATTTCAGCGAGAGAGCTTTTTGAATTTAGCCTGGGCACATGTTGGCTGTTGTTTAAAATGCTTTTAGCCAGCTATGATTTTCATTCATTTACTACACCATAAACAAGCTGTCTGCGCAATTCCAATGGTAAAACACCTCCCCATAGCATCATGGATAAATGAGATGAACTGAAACACATTTGCATGATACTATCACTACATATTTGCGCAGGGCAAATATGTTTTCTATGCGATGTCATTTATCTCTGCAGGACACCTCCACTGTGTCTTTGGTTGTTCAGAGCTCAATTCAGTTTAATCTTTTCTCAATAACTACAAACTACAATACCCAGTGCTATATGGATACTCCTTCATAATGGAAAATTCAAATGTAAATCTAAACGTTTAAAAAGCTTCCGTCATCAAACTTTTAAATGGTAATAAGACATGATTCTGTTCCATACTATGTTGTTTAATAATTCATTCAGTAACCAAGTAGTTTTATCATGGGAGTTTCTAGCAAAAACAAACAGTTCAAAATACACCTGTGTGTGTGAGTGTGTGTGAGTTTGTGTTTGTGTGTGTGTGTGTGTGTGTGTATGTGTGTATGTGTGTGTGTGTGTGTGAGAGAGTTGGGGGTTTGTGTGTATGTGTGTGTGTGAGTTTGTGTTTGTGTGTGTGTGTGTGTGTGTGTGTGAGAGAGTTTGTGTATGTGTGTGTGTGAGTTTGTGTTTGTGTGTGTGTGTGTGTGTGTGTGTGTGTGTGTGTGTGTGTGTGTGTGTGTGTGTGTGTGTGTGTGTGTGTGAGTTTGTGTGTGTGTGTGGTGGGGGGGGTTGACTGAGCACTACATCAGCACAGACATGCACTCCATAACGCAGTTGCCGAAGCCTGAATCAAACCAGAAAGGTCACGAGCGTGTGCTGAAATGCTGCAGCACACCGAGGTGCTGACTGCTAAACACAGAAGCCCCCAGGGTGACAGGGGTAATGAAACTGCTGCTGCACACTTCGAATTTACATTGACTGGGTCATTTTAAAATTCCCCATGTGTCTGCGCTGGATTGACCTCGGAGTACACTTCTGAGTAAATGTTGATTAAATGGACATCTCTCCCACTATATTTCTCTTTAAACAGCAGGAGTTAAGTGTGATTTGCTCTGAATCATAGATAATAAAGTGGTATGCTCATTATAACTATTACCATAAATTAAATACTTAACGTTTGAAAGGTCAGATAACATTTTAGAATTTTGTGCTTAATTGTTTTTTTATGGTAATGTTGATATTTTAATCTTCTACTTACTTTTTTATCAATACATTTTAAATAATAATTTTTATTTAAGCTGATTTTATACGTTTATTTACTAGGCTTTATACTAGAAAGCAAAAGAAGAAGAAGAGGGCCAATTGTTTATCAATATCTTTTGTACAGTGTCTCTTTTCGGTTTCCCTGTTTATTGCTTTCATCTTGAGGAATAATAAATAACTGAAGAAATAATCCACCCTGGCATGTATGAAATACAAATGGACAAGATTGACAGATAAACAAAAGGAATGGCTGCTGACCTAGTTCTCTGAAATGCTGGCCCAAACTGAACTTTGCTAAGAATTCTGTTTTGATTTTTGTTTTGTTTTATCATCTGGGTCCCTTTCCTGGAGCAGTTTCCCCCTCCGCTGTGTTTTGGCTAACAGTTAGGCTTCAGGTCGTTCTCTTGAAGAACTGCGACTAAACATGACCGTGGTCATCTTAATAAAGCTTAGATTTTAAAGGTATATTTTATATATGGCCCTATCAGCCTTCCCTCCAACTTGGTCCCAAAATCCCCCACACGGCCTACCCCCACTATCAAGGACCATCAACTCCTCGCCCCAGTGCTACTGACAACACCTTCAATACCCCACCACCTCTGTCATTCACAACCACCCAGGTGAAGAAAGAGCTGGAGAAGCTTCACAGCCCTAGGGTGATGAGGATCTGTGCAATTCAACTTTGTGGAGTACTTCAGCACTTGTTTAACCTGACCCTGAGTCACGAGAGGGTCCCAGTGATGTGGAAGGCCTCCTGGCTGGTCCCGGTGCCTAAAAAGGGATACCCCACTGCCCTTAATGACTACAGGCCGGTTGCTCTAACATCCCTGAAGCGACTCACACCTCAGGCCCTTAGTCTGTACCTTTATGGACCGCCTGCAATTTGCCTACCAGCCTTTCATTGGAGTGGTCGATGCTGTAATCTACCTGCTCCAGAGAGCTTACTCTCACCTGGATGTAGCTGGGAGCACTGTGAGAGTCACGTTCTTTGACTTCTCCAGTGCCTTCAACACCATACAGCTTCGGCTACTGGGAGAGAAGATGAGATAAATGCAGTCTCCTGGGTTGTTGACTATCTGACTAGCAGACCACAATTTGTGCGACTACAGAGCTGTGTGTCAGACCAGGTGGTGAGAAGCACGGGGGCTCCTCGAGGGACAGTACTATCCCCTTTTCTGTTCATCCTGTACACCTCCGATTTCAGACACAAGTTTGATACTTGCCATCTGCAGAAGTTCTCTGATGACTCTGCTATTGTATCAGGGATGGTCAGGAGGAGGAGTATAGGGGCCTGGTGGAGGACTTTGTGGGTTGTTGCGTGAGAAACCATCTGCTGCTTAACATCACTAAGACGAAGGAGATGATGATGAACTACCAGAGGACTAGGGCCCCCTCAATCCCTGTCCACATCCACGGGATGGATATTGAGATGGTCGGGACCAACAAGTACCTGGGAGTCCATTTGGACAACAGACTGGAGTGGGCTGTGAACACCATGGCCCTGTATAAGCAGGGACAGAGCGAGCTCTACTTCCTGAGGCGTCTCCGGTCTTTTGATGTGTGCAGCTCACTACCACAGACTTTCCACAGAATTGAGACTGGTGACTAACAGGATTAACAAATTAATCAGGAACTGTGCTGGGGTCTAAACTTGGCACCCTGGAGGAGGTGGCAGAGGCAAGGGCACTGTCCAAACTGCGGGCCATTATGGACAATGCCTCTCACCCCCTCCATGACATGGTGGTGGAAATGCGGAGCTCCATTAGTGCTAGACTGATCACCTCACTTTGTCAGAATGAGCGCTATGGGAAATCCTTCCTTCCATCAACCATCAGACTTTACAATGCCTCACTGTGAGCCAGAACACTGGCACCACCAGTTTAATAAATAACTCTACTACCTGCTCTGCACTCTTCTTCTTGCCCTGTTTTTTGCACATCTACATTACCATTGTCTTGTGTTTAACCCGACCGTATGTATGTACTACTTGTTGTTATGTGATTTATTTATATGTTTTTGTGTAATTTTGTCATTACTGCTGTAGTGCCGGAATTTCCCGAAGTGAGATTAATAAAGTACTTACCTACCAACCTATATCAGAGCACCTATAAGCTCTTTTAATGTTATGGTTATACGAAAATGAACTTTTTTGGAACGTGTTGCTGGCATCAAATTTAGAATGAGTGTATATTTACGAAAAAACAATAAAGTTGATTAGCTAAAACATTCATTACGTTGTCTTTGGACTGTTTTCAATTGAATACCCGTCAAAAAAGATTTGCAAATCATCAATTTCTTTTTACATTTCACACACTGTCCCAACTTTTTTGGAATTGAGGTTTGCACATATGTATCATTAGTATATATTAGTAACTAAAAAAATGTCCTTCCAGGTAGCCTGAGACTGTTTAATGTCTTTAACACTGTCTGTGTTGGCTGCGGCATAAGGGGAAATGCAATGACTGCCTTTCCTTCCGTCCCTGACAATGACAGCTTTAATCTGTATGCACAGTGCAGACTATGTAATAGAAGCAAAATGCACTCGAAAATTGGAGGGATTCTTCCTGGGTTACAGTCAGACCATGAAACAAATTTCTTGTCAATTTTTTGTGTCAGAATTATTTAAAGTGAATGGGGATCAGGACGACCTTGCACACTGAAAAGTTTCACAGTGACCTTGTGATCTAAGCTTAGAATACTCTTGTTCGTAATGAAGAGTAAAACATGATGTAGGAGGCGATTTTGTGTTCTAATCCTTTGAAGGTGTACCTTTTCTTATTCAGATATTTGTTCTTGTCCCTATTGGCGAGGGTTTGAAAGTTGAGTCTTATAATAAACAAGTTGTGTGAGTTGTGTGGTAAGTACATCTGAGGTCTGCCAGTTAGACACCACTTATCTGAAGATACAATCAGACCTAATAAATTTCTTGATGTGTAAACAACTGTTGTGGAGGAGGGAGAATATGTTCACATGTTACTCACTCATGTTAGTCATGTTCTTCCATCATACTCAACCAACACGTCGTGGTCGGATGCCGGTTAGTAAGCGTCAGAGGGGTGGCATTATTTTCAGTTCTTGGCGTTAATTACAATCGTAGCTATCTCCCTTGATGACTTAGATGACAGAATAATTATGGGTGAAAGTTCCACCGTCAACAGAAGAGACGGAATTACCAAAGCAATCAAAATGACAATCTTAGTGGTCTTCGTCAAGAAAGCAGCCGTCGGGCTCAAATGACGTTAATGCAATTGAGCTAATCCTAATCATTCCTTTGATGCCTTTTGGCATGACACATAATTAGCTCTATAAGGTTACTTCAGCTGCAACATTGATTTAATTTGCCTTTACAATGTATTTACCCTGCGTGGCATGCAACCAGAAGCCACACCCACAAGCCTTAGAATGGTTTGGGATTTTACCCTTATTTAATCATGTGTAAACATACTCAAAGGCATTTTGTCGATTTTGCGCTTTGTGTTGATGAGATGACATTTTTGAAATATCTTTTAACATTGTTTTGTCAAAAACATTGAAACTGATATACTGACATAAGAAGTCCTTTACAAGAAACATTACAATAAATCAGTCAAACCAATTCCATAACCTCTCTAACCTTTCAATCCGTTTCCTGCCAGGTAATTAGATAGGTGGAATGGTTTCATTTGGTTTTCTTTTGCATTGAGGAGCCACATTCTGTGCAACACTTGCTAAGAATGCTGACCCTCGCATTTCAGAAGACAAGAAAATCTTTGCATACGGGAGACTGCTCCAACATTCATTGCAAAATAAAAGTCTACTTGTAGGCATTGGGAGGGAGGTGATGATGCTCATGTATTCCTTTTATATTTAAGGTTTGGGGCAATTTAGAAAGGAGACAGTAAAAAAAAAGGAATTCTTTCACAGAGTTTTTGACAGAAGAGCACTGCCCTGCTGAAAGAAGCACAGAGAAGTGCTTTATGCAAGGCAACTTTTACCCAAGTTTGCTCATGAAGCTAGATGTATTACGATGTACGGTGAGATGGCTACTTAGCACAGTGGGTGATGAAACGTAATCTGAGAACTTGCACATTTGTAGCCACTAAAGGTCAATCGAAATGTCAGTTAGGACAACCTTGCGTTCTGTAGCCCTGCCCAGCTGTCATGACTGATGACTAACAGGATACCTCCTGCTAGGGCAAAAGTTAGATCGAGACGCGTGTTGAACTGCTAAGATCGTCAATGCTTTTTTAATGCATCTTATTTTAGTGTTCCAATTGTCCCAATGGGAAGAATCTTCAGCCAATGACCTTGACTATCATATTCATGTGGATGTTTGGGGTATATTGTAGGTATTACCAGCTATGGTTTAAATTATACAGAATTGTTTAATTAAATAGGCATATCTAGGAATAATCTGAGCAATAGGAAAGGCCTGGTTGTTTTAAATCAAGTATTTTAACTAATAATGCTTCTGGAAGAAACCCTTTGTTGAGATCTAGCAGTGGTATGTTTTGTATTTCTAAAAGACTTAACTTGGAGGAAACCATCAATTAATCTAAACTATTATCACACTCTTATTATCTGGACTGCAGCCCATTTTTGATTGATCTGTTTTGCTTTCCAGGAAGCTGACATGTGGATGGTTTCATCTAAAGAAAATATGTTTTTGATGTTTTTGATGTTTCATTAAGAATTTTGACAGCTATTGATTATATGATTCAGTTTAAAAAAAGTACTATATCCAGTTACAAATTTTACAAGGACAAATTTCGTAACACTATTTTAAAAATAAGTAAACTTGTGTTTTAATTCCTTTCATAAGGATCTACTTGCGGAATGCATTTTAAAAAAATCTTGTGATGGCTAAAATATGATGGTTTTAACCTTTTAGTAATGTTGTTACATGCTTACATATGAATTATATTCATTATATTTTTACATTTTGCACTACTTATGTTATGAATAAAGCAGACAAAAATAACAGTTATGAGTTCCTAATCTAAGTGTAGATCTACATTTCAGTGATCTGTTCATACAGTGTTTATCAGAAAGTACAATTAAAAGAGCTTGACATTATACCGATGGTCTGTTCACATGGTATTTGAGACTCATGGCCACGAGCCCGCCCTTGAGCAGCTGGGACACGCCCGGACTGACAGCCAAGCTGTGTGGCCCCGCCCACAGCCAGGATATTCTTTGCGCTTTTTAATTGTACAACTCAGGTACAGCTACGTTTGTAATTAAGGTCTCCCTTATAAAGCAAGTGCTGTCGAGGGAAATTATTTGTTAATGTGTATGGTGAGAGTGCTTTATTTTAATAAAAATCGTGACAAAGCGGTTTAATTTCTCATTTTTCCTGAAAGGGTAATTTTATTTCAATTTACTTTTTTCATCAAGGTTTTAAACTTTCGTACTCTTTATTACAATTTTTGTTGAATATACGAATGAAAAGTGGAAACAAGCCACAGTGATATTACAATGATGGTCGCTTCATGGTATTCATCAAAAACATTACATGATTTCCAAAATGAAAGTTAACATATGAATTACAACAAAAAACTGTACAATCTCACAACCTTCTGGATTTAATATAGGGTGAACCGTGGTTGCATTTGCACTCAAATACATTTAAAAAAAAGTTTATAATTTTGTACATATGATTACCTTTATATGCGGCTAGAGATGGGAAAAATGTATTGGAACATGAAGTTAAAATATTTGTATTCGTCAGAAGGTTATTGTTGCAAAGTTAAAAAGTAATGAATACATTGTGTATGGACGTAATACAGGGATTAATAGATTACTGTAACAAATTGTAAGCATCTGCTGTGAGAAATGACAATGTAGAAAACCGCCAGTTTTGTAGACACTGTAGTTACATAATACTTTACATAAAATAAGAGTGCAGTTTTACTTTTAGTGATAATGATCAATAGTCACTCGCCACCTGTAATGTTTCGCTGGCAAACATTAGCAAAATGTGGTCAGCTGCAGGCTTCATATGAACTCCTGGAAATATACAAGCAGGTTTTGTCTGAGATGACACACTTCTCTTAACCACCAAACTAGCTTCCTCCGAATACCAGTGCAAAGGGAAAAAGGGTTAAAAATTGTTTTCTACTCCCTTGAAATGCATCTTCATACTAAGTGATCTCACTAAGTGACCCCCCCCCCCCGGTGTTCAGTGGACCATGATATTGGAAAGAGATGAGCTGAGGAAATGCCATTGCGACCTCACCTTCTCAGCAGCCAAACAATTAAAATTCCATTGGCGCTTCCTGTTACAAACATGGACGAAGAGAGAAAAAAGTTTTTATTAGTTTTTCCCCCCCTTTATCTTTGTGGGATAAATGCATTAATTTTTCGTCTTTGTAGGTCATTCCATTCAAATTTACATGGTGCAACAGCCTATCTTAGTGTTTTTATGACACTCCCTGTGCACACACGTGTTGAACCAAGGAGCAGTTATTGAAACACGAGAACTTTCGACCCAGGCACTGAGAGAAATTAACAAATAAGTACATTTCTGATTTGCTATGATTGACTGCACAAGATCCTTGGGAATATGAGGAATTTGTTTTTTTTAAAATAAAATAATTAAAACAAGATTGCACCCTGTTGCACTTATCAGTGTGAGTTCCTATCGTTGTTTTGAGAATGCTCAGATGCTCATCATTTCTAAAAGCAATGGATGCATAATAAGAAACAAAGTAATATGTTGGCAAAATTATATTTGTATTGATAAAATGTTGCTTCTCTCTTTCACTTCTTAATTGTTGTTTCCACCGAATGAGCATCAAGACCACCTCGGTTGACTGACAAGTTTGTAAAACCAAGGGCAACCAGTGGGTGTGACCATTCAACAAGAGGAAAGTGAGAGGCAAGTAAATAGTTGCAAAGCAATTTTGCTGCTGGGAGTTAACTTTTTAATGTAGACAATTGGCAAGTCTCACTGCAAGTAACTTTAAGACTAAAAAAGATCCTTTCCCCCCAATTTAACTGCATTATGTTTGTTTTTCTTCTGACGTGCGCATTCATTTTATAGCCTCGTTATTTAAAAAAATAATCCATGAAACGATTCCTTCCTGCAACCAGCTACAACGTTGCGGATGTTGAAAGGATGTTTGCAGTTCCTTGTATAATAACAGCCATAATTGCTTTCTGTGTGCTTTATGTAGCACTGCAGTTGACTGAGTCATACGATCGACAAACCAAATGTATGTCTAGTAACCAATTGATTTACATGCTCCTTGTAAAACATAAGTCCATGAATCCCACAGCTCACAATCTATCTATACTTACAATCCTGCTAGTTGCAGTATTTTTATTTTTATTTTTTAATGAACACTGTATGAGCCAGTAACCATAAGATATGTATTTGCATGTGCCCTACAAGGTTTTCCATCTCAGCACTTCTGGAAGAAATTATAAATAATCATTGAAGCAATTACTCTGTGATCTGACTTGATGGCTTCATAACTGTTTCCTTGACCTGTGTGCTTTGTGCACATTGCTTCTGACGCAATGCGTGTTTATTTTCAAATATATTTTTTCCAGACAATTTCTTCAGACTTATGTGGCCATTAAGGTGAAGTACATTCAGTGTCCAATGAATTACCGTGGAACGGATTGTATCGTGAGGGTTTAAAACGGTCTTCAGTAACAGCAGGAAGGGAAGAGATAGATCATCAGAGGCATGAGTTAAGTCTGGGGGGAAAAAGCTAATGTAGACAAGTTGAGTGACTTGTTTAGAGGAAGGAGGAGGCACAGAGGAGGCATGGGGGAGGCACAGAGGAGGCATGGGGGAGGCACAGAGGAGGCACAGAGGAGGCATGGGGGAGGCACAGAGGAGGCACAGAGGAGGCACGGGGGAGGCACAGAGGAGACATGGGGGAGGCACAGAGGAGGTTGGGTATGCGTGGCTGTGTGCAGTCTCGGATGTGTCTCTGACATTCCTGTGTGGTCCAAGGCACTCGTTTTTGGAGTATCCATGAAGGATGTAACCCAAAAAATAACTGTTTTAATGAAGTGGAATTAAAGAAATGGACAGGTACATCGCACATCTAAATTGTGTAGCGGGGAACTGATTTTGATGAGCAAGGTACCTTAACCTGAATGGCTTCAGTATTCCACTGCAAAGATTAATTAAGTTTAAAATTATAAGTTCTGCAAGTCTCTCTGGATCAATCACCTGCTCAGGTGCGTGTGCGTGTGTGTGCGGGTGCGTATGTGCGGGTGTGCGTGCGTGCATGCCTGAGTGTGTGTAGGTAAGTCTGAGTCCTTTGTACTGCTCTGTCAGCAAAGCCCAAATGGAATGCTGTCACTGGAAAAAGCTTCTGTCGCTCAGAATGTGCTGCGATGTCACTCAGTGGTTGGCTTCTTGTTCCCACCGGAGGTAAACGTAGGGTGAAAAGGCATGCACCACACAGTCAATGTCTTGTTTCCGTTTTACCCCCCGCATTTGGTTTTGGGACCTCTGTCATGCTGAATGGCGTACACAAGCACAGGGTAGTGATAAACAACTAAAATGGCTAAGTGATGATGCCAAACCCAGTCAGTTTTTACACACATGTAGTAATTAAGGTCAAATCTATTTAAAAATCTACACCGTCTCACCGTTTGAAATCTACAATTATTTCTCGTAATTTTGTCTCACCCAATTTAGAATTGGAAATTAGTGCCTATGCACCTCGTCTCATTGCTATGATGCCTACCACCCCAGCCTGCACGAGAGGTTCAGTGGCGATTGGAGGAGTGGCAAAGCCCGCTTGATGGTACTGCAAGCCTGCAGGCATCTGGGAAGCAGGTATGAGACTCTCACTAGCTAGATGAACTCTGAATAGGGTTCAGTCTGCACCGAGGCAAGCTCGGGAAGCTTATACAAAGCTTATTTACTTTAAAAAAATAAACTTTAAAATCCAAAGGAAAATCAATGTTTGCCAGTCTAAAAAAAGAACCACCTTTACTGTGATATTTCAAAGCCGGTTTGCCAATGCCCTGTTCCCCCTTGCAATAGTCCAGTCTCTAAAGTGTAATAGTGTACTTTTGTACTAATTTTGATAAAACAGTGGGTAGGAAGGCTGGGACCCAAAATCTGGTATTTTTATGCGGTACGTAAAACTTCAAAGTAGCAAATAGATTTGATATGATTGTCAAAACAGGTCAAATAAGCCCACGTACTTATGGGATTCTGTGAAAAGAAAATGTCGACACATTTTCGACAAAGACAACAACATCGTTTACTTCTTTAATACTTATAAACAGAAAGTTTGCGGGTGACATATATCCTGGCTTCTTTTTTGAATTAAGGAATTAATGGGTTCTGAAGGCTGTACATCTGTAGCAATCCAATGCATTCATCCAGGGTTCAGTCATTTGCATTTTGGCCTTCCCTCATGATTTAAATTGAGAGCACTGGCGTTTTAAAGTGGCTCTAGAAACCGGCCAATATATTTAATCCAAATTACTTTCTGTTAAGCAAGTAAAATAAATAAACAAAACGGGATCCTGCAGGCTTGCTTGACAGCAGAACGTAACCAGCACTTTGAACACATAAATTGAAAACTAATCTGCCCCTTGTCCTGCCAGTGCAGAAAAATTGCAAAGTGCGGAAATTGGTGACTGCTTTCCCCTCTGGGAATCCACCCATTTCAGCAGAATAATATATTAATAATGTAAATATTTAAAAATAACAGTAAGTAGTAACAGCAGCTGCATCTGTTGTAACTCTATGTCTATTCTCTAAGAATTGGAACTCTTCTTCTCTGATAAAAAGAGGCACTCAGGAAAGGAAGATTTAGAGCATTAAGCCAGTTTTTACCAAGCTTGAGAGTACAGTAGCTATACACGCCCTCATATTGATTATTTGAGCATATTGTAATTAAAATAATAGTTCTGAGGACTTTAAGCTTGTCATGGTAAAACAAATCAAAAAGTTTATAGTTTATCCAACGAAAAAAAAAAATGACGTGATAACATTCATTCACATTTTATGTCATAATGTAGAGAATTTGAAGGTTCAAAGGTTCGTTTCCATAATACGGAGTGAATGTTTTGACATAGTATAAATAGTAAAGGTTGTAAACGGTTTTAGAACATATTTGAGGATATGTATGTGACTAGCCAATGGTAAACAACACGTCAACAGTAGTAAGTTTATTACTTTGGTTTTTCACTTTGATGTCATCTCGAGATTTGAAAAACAAACATAGATTAGCCAAGGAAGTTTAACAAATTGTCTTTGGCCCAAAAGATAGTGGCTGTTTTTCAATGGGTTTGCCATATGCTGCTTCAAAAGGTTTCCTCTAAATGTCATGCCAAAAAAAGGGATCGAACTGTGTTCTCGGAGGAACCCCTTTATTCACTGACATCATATTTCGATCCTTGGCACACCCATACGTAGTGGTGCAAATCGTGAGAAAAGCAATGGTTTACCAGCAGATTTACTGATTTACTGATTTACTTAAGGGAAAGAACTGCCATAATGTGGCACTGGACTGAAAAATGTTTACTTAGATAATAATAATAATTTACAATATTTACTCCAATAGATATATAGTATAATCAATCGGGGGTGGGGGATTTTTTATGCTTGTTTTAGCAATTCATACACAACTCGGATTTATTACCAAGATAATGCTTTTGAAAAGCATCTAGACTGTGTCTACATATACTACTGGTGTGCCTAATTTGAAGTTTTATAGGGTTTTTGTTGCCCTTGGAACCCTTAACTTCGATTAAATCCATATGACATAAAAGGAAAGCTTGTAATACACACGGCTGGTGCAGGACCACTTACAGAATTATTAACCCTGTGACCTGTAAATTCAGGTTTCAAAATCAAGTTAATTGAATGTATAATGATCTCCAGGGGGCCACAAGTTAAGGTTTTAAGGGCTTAATGTCGCAGGGATGCACTTCCACTTGTGGGGAGATGGTGTTATTACAGAGTTGACGTGAGAGAACAAGTATTGGTAAGTTAAAAAAAAAATCTCATCTGAAAGCAGGAGCCCGAGTATCTGGGGGGTGGGGGGGCAAAACAAAAAACGACTAATTCTCTCTCACCACGACACCATTGAACCACTCCCTCTTGAGGTGGAGAAGAAAAATGGCCCCTTATCTGTTCCAGCACAGACATCCTCCAGTAAACCCAGGGGTTGAAGGAAAGGGAAAAGGGATTATGTAATTGATTAGTTAATTGGTTGAAATCCACAGCCAAACCTGAAGTGGGTTTTGTATTCATTCTGCTAAAATGCACTTCATTGTGTTTCAGGGTTTTGATTTAATTGATTTGAATAAGGTAAAACGTTGTTTTTCATTCAGTTTTAAACACATTTATCATGGTTTGAGGCACATTGTTTTGGTAATGTATTTATGGGCAAACAACACAGACATTTTTGTTTCAAGACTATGAAACATTTTCCCCCTCTGTTTATCCTCACAATCACAAAAATGGTGATGGAATGTAGGTTAAAAAATTAACAAAAAATGTAGTCACGTCGTCGTAGTTTGCTATATAAAGCAGATAGACAGGCATCGATGCAGGCAGTTACCTTTAAATTGAACATTAGAATGGGATAAACACATGTCATACATGACTTTGAGCTTGGAATGATCCTCGGTGCCATGCGTGCTGTTCTAGTATCTCAGAAACTGTCACCATCCTGAGCTTTTCA
This sequence comes from Hiodon tergisus, assembly GCA_025775045.1. Lineage (NCBI taxonomy): Eukaryota > Metazoa > Chordata > Actinopteri > Hiodontiformes > Hiodontidae > Hiodon > Hiodon tergisus. The sequence continues at coordinate 3,376 of JAOVYW010058594.1, read as the reverse complement.
CACATAGATAGATTTTCTGTTGGGTCACGCACACGGTAGAGTCAGGATTTAGCCTAAGCAGCATGAGACCATGGAGCCATAATGACTTGTGTCAATGGTACAGGCTGGTGCTGGTGTTGTGATGGAGTGAGGAATGTTTTCCTGGTACTCAAATGACCCTTAATATCTTGATGAACATTGTGTCTGACCAGGTGCATCCCATAATCATAGCTACATTTGACCCTTCATCACAGCAGGGTAATGCACCAAAACGTGTATGCTCTCATAATGGTTCCAGAAACATAGCATGGATGAATGGGCCGTTCACAGCAAGAATGGACCGCCATCCAATCTGCAGCAACTGCTAGATGCTATCGCCTCAGCATGGACCAACATCCCTATGGAACGTTTCCAACACCTCGTAAAAAACCATGCCTCAAAGAATTCAGGCTGCTACTAGAGTGCCACTGAGTGTATAGGTAAAAACAAACAGAAGAGCATCCCAACCAATCAGTGGTTGGTTTTTTTGGCTGCAGCCCTGAAAAAAAAAGTCTTTTGATCATCAAAACCCTGCATCCTTTGGTAGTTCTCAACGGTGTTAGATGGAGGGGGTGTAGGATCTTTGTCAACGGGAGGGGTTATTTAAATCACCACGGGGTTTGGAACCACTGATTTAAGAAATAGTAGTTTTAAAAGTTTCTTCCGTAATCCCACAGAAGCAATATACGCCATTTAGGCAAATTAAAAGTTTTAGATGTTGCGGATTCACAATAGACATGTCTTATACATGCCCTGTGATTCGGTACCCAGTTTCTCAGATCAATGATGCAGTGTTTAATTATTTATCCAAGTGCACTGGCTATTGTTATCATGCTTTTCTTTGAGACTTATGTGCTGTGGATTCAACACACCTGGCAATTTGATTCTATTTCTGAGTCAGAAACGGCTCGTGAAATTTCAGTACTCCCCCTGCTGGTGAAATTCTGATTCTTTATTGCCTGATGGGTTGATAAAAAAGAGACGAGCTCTGTGAGGGAAGGTCAATGTGCAGGGAGTATGCACTTTCAACTGCAACTCACACCAAAACTATTAACTACCCTCTATCAATTCATGTGATTGTTAATTGTTTATGCACTGCTTTAATAGCAATGTATTTTTCAACAGGTTATGGATTTTAACCTGGAATTTATGATTGTACGATGCACTATTCTCAGCAATGCTTATCTATATACCTTCTAGCAGCACTTTACAATAGGATATGGTAGCTCAATATCTAAAATGACTCTTTTTGACCCTTAAACTATTGCGCTTTCCTATGTAGCTTTGGATAAGAGTGTCTGCTAAATGAGTGTCTGCTGATAAAATGTAAATGCAAATGTAAAATAACTTTACTTGGTTTAGATACTCTCAATCCAATACACAACAACCAGACTAGATGCGGATTCACATCTTTATCCCCTTAATAAATGAATTTCCAAGACCTTTCAGGGTGATCAGTGTTGTGGGTTTGATCTTCATGTTGCAGGTAAAACTTCATAAAATGACTTAAAGCCTTTAAGTAGCTTAAAGGAATGCAACACCTCTATCCCGCTGGCTATTAATAGCAAAAAAACCTGTCTACTGGATTCAAGAAAACTAAAGAAAGGAAAAGAAAAAACCCCAGCAATTCCAGAATATTACATGAAAACATTGATTATTTTTCAGATGAAATTATGAACAGAGCGGGATTGGGTTTAGTCCGGACTAATAGTGGCCTAATTCACGTTTGAACAGATCAGAGAGAAAGATTTTACAGATATGTTTTTCCTCAAGCTAGCTGCAAACCAGATCCTTTAAAGTGGCTACAGTGTTCAGGGTGATCCGATAACTTGAAGCAATGCAGACGCTTCCAGAAACGAAACATACAAATCTTCTTTTGACATTAAAGCAGGTTTCACTCCGGTTGAAATGAGAAAAAAAACATGCATAGAGTGCTACTGTGATAGTGATACTGTGCACTAGACTTTAACAAGAATACATTCTACACATCTGTCTTACAGAAGTTATCTTTCAATGAGGTTGTGAACCGGAGCTGTTTGTTTCATTTGGAGACATTTAACTGCAATAGTCTGTCGTCATGGGACCGTCGCATCGCTGCATCAATCAGCGGTCCTGCCATTCGGCAATCAGTCTACATGAGTGTAAACGCGTTGTCGATTGTCGAATGAGCGTTTTCTTTAGAGCAGAAAACCTTGCGCAGACATGTATGCTATAAACCTGTCCTAGCAAGGTGTGAATTCTAACTGCGTTTAGTTTATCTCAGCCAAGTGAACACACCTACCAATGGGGCAGCAGGCAATACCTTTACAGAGGTCGCTCTGCCCAGACTAAACTGAGTGACACGTCGAGAGGGCTTTTAACTCTCAGCGTGCACAGGAGGCATCTTTTTTGTTACTGCTTGTCTCCAGCAACGGCTCAACTTCATTTATGTCTTTAATGTTTGTGTGTGAACACACACTACCTCGGTAGGATTTCATTTGATAATCAACACATTCAAGAGGCCATTTCCTTGATGCATCCATCTGACATTGCATTCCACCTTTTAAAATGGCCTACATTAAGCTATAAATTACTGTCTCAGCCACTGACATCATAAGGGTCGCTGTGCCATCCAACTTTAATTAAATGTATCATTAGGTTGTACTACTTTAATACAAAAAATGTTCTATGTAGCTAATAAAAATGTAAACAAACATTAGAATGATATAAATATGTCTAGGCATGATAGTGTCCAATGACAAAGAATCCCTTAGCATATTTATGTTTCCTTCCATTTATTTATATACAGTGTTTGATCAGGCTAATTAATAACTCAGTATGTCCTTTTCACCGCAATTCAGAGCGATAGCCTATGAGGGTAACGGCACACCTAGTCCCCCTTTCCCAGCTGTCTGTGTGAGATCACTACAGACATAACCCCAGATACATGGCCTTAGCCTCAGCACATTCGCCTTCACATCTCCCCTTTTTAAACCCTCCCATCTCCCCCCATCAGTGTTTCTTTGGCTCAGCATTTTTTCCCCTGTAAAGAACCTCCTAAATAAAATCCAATTAGCATTCGCTGCTACAGTAAATATAGACCGGCGAGCCGGGAATCACCGATTCATCTTCAAGTGGTGACAGCTGGCCACGTCCTGCAGCGACTGAGCGGGGCTGGGTGCCAGAGCAGCATGCATGGGAGGGGAGCAGGCTGGTCCACAGCGCAAGACGTTAAACATAGGGAAGATGGACGGGGGGCGTGCCATGCCAGGGAAAACACCCTCGTCCCACGTGTCCTTTTGCCCTTCACTGGGCCCTGTGAATAAATCAGTGCAAAAATGTAAACAGTTGGCCCACTTTCTGAAACAGTAACTATATA
>JAOVYW010058572.1:0-22726 GCA_025775045.1 Hiodon tergisus | reverse complement strand
AAGCCCCCCCCCCCCCCCCATCTTGTGCAAATTCACTAATAACACTTCACTAAGTAAGTGTGTGGCCATTTTCCAGGTCTAATGTAGGCTGTAATTGTCTGTAGTGATAGCTTTCACTCTCGTTCTTATGTGGAGGATTCACTTCTGCTTGGCAGGGGCCCAAAGTCTTCCAGATCAAAGTATCCAAAACCTCCCATTTAACCTTGTATTCTGGTGGGCTAACTAATAAAAACAAACCAGATGGAGCTTCAAGGATTTGCTTCCGCTGTAATTCAAGCAAGATAAAAGTGAAACCGTGATCCTATTAAAGTAAATTTTATATAGCACAGGCCATGGATCCTATAAAGACCAGTGCTATTGTGTGCCTGAAAAAAATTGGTTTCACGCTTTTTATAAGAAATTGAACTCTGGTCACCTATAAGTACCCTTGGATGTCCTATTAGACAAATTACTATTCACTTAGAGACTAGAAAGACATAAAATCAGTGGAAAAAAATAATGCTATCAGACAACTAATCACATAAAACACATTAAAAATGTACTACAATAGGATTGTGTAGGATTCTTACAAAGGTATATTTTCAGTCTATACTCATGACAGCCAGTAAAGCAATGAGCATCATGGTTATTTTAAAATATTATTTTATTATTTCAAGATGGAGAACATTAGGTATCAACTCGTGGAACAAACGAACAATGGTACCTCAGGGGTGTCCCGGGAATTCCTTCAGGGATGTCCCATAATTCCAGATGTCCTCATATAACCCGAGCACTGCAGAATCTGAACTAATAAACTCCTTCCTTTATATAACTACTGTATCTCTGACAACTCATTTGCAATGAAGTGATTAGTTGAGTTTCCTTCATCCACGCAGTCACTTCCACAGAAAACAACAGTTACATCCTTACCTCAGTTCTGCTAGCCTGGAGCCTCCATTCAACAGCAACAAGCCAGCTAGCATACTTCTAACCTCGTCACTAGTCTTCAGTGCGCAGGCAGCTCAAGGTTTTAAGTCCGATAAGAAATCAATTAAATGGGTTCATCATTGGGAACAGCTATGGAAAAATTTCCAGATAAATCGGTGATTTCACAGCGTTGAAAATGGTGGTGGCTGTGGGGTGGGGTCAAGTATTGATAACCTAATTTTTCTAACAGGAACATCTGGTGACATTCTGGTGAACAACTGAAGACGTAGCTGATAACTTGCACATTACTGCGATTTGATTGACCGGGGTGCACGATACGGATGCAGACCGTCGTAGCATAAATGCTAACGCACTCGACTCACGGCTGACCCACCTGATGACCACGCGTGACCCATGAGGGCCGTTCCCACCTCAAGCATCATAGCATTTGTGGGCTAATTAACCCTGAGGTCAGTAACCCGGACCTAAGCATGGTGCACATTAACCTCCTTCAGTTTCTCAAAGTCACTGCTTACAGTAGAAAAAAATATATCTGTATCTTGAGTCCATTAAAAAGCAAAGGCAATATAATTTGCTAAATTATCTTAAATGGTTGCAGGGAGTCTGTAAGAACACTGACTATAAAAACTGCCTAGAGTATACTATGGTTGAGTACATAGTATGTGTAGATAAAAGGAACAAAAAATCTTCAAGGAAGGGAAGAGCTTATCATTATTAAAATAATCAAAATTACAAAAGATCAAAGACATTTTTCTAAATCCGAAACTGAGCGGTAACCTTGAAACGAGAGACATTTAATCCGAACGTAAACTAGTTCACATGAACTAGTCCAGGTATTAGCCAAAGTTTTGGACTGTACGTAGTTTTACGTTTTGGACTGTATTTCGCAATGGGATCTAGGTGACTTCCTTGATTTAAACGTCACAGTAAAGGATCTAATTCTAAATACACTTTTAACTGACAGATCATATAATTCTCATAATAAGGAACAAAGCATAGGGTTTACTGGTCCTGTTGATCTGTGTGATTTAAAACAAAATCCCTGGCAACCTCATGACACTTCTTTGCACTGTTCACTGTTCCTAATTGCTATGCACAGATTAAACAGACTCAGGAAAAACATAAGCCGATTACATGGTATAAAAGGACAGCAATGTTGTAACAGCCATCAGTAAAACCCCCTTGCACATCCCTAAGATCTATTTAAAAAAATACATATATGCAGGTTTAGACTGTACAATACGATTAGCTAGAATCGAAAATCTCTATCACTGCGTAAGTGAGAGGAGGTGTAGTCACTACTGGTGAACTGCAGAGAGTGGGTGCTTTTGAGTCAGGTTTGAGAAGCATTAAATATGATATAAATACACAGGAATCTAAACCCAACATTTGAATAATCAATTGGGGGGCCGTTCCCAACAGCAAAAGACAAATGCTCTGAAGAAACACAGCAGCCATGCTATAAACTGTATCACAATTTGACTTGCTTTAGCACATTTATTAAGAAATTGGTTTCTTTAAAAGCATCATTCACAGCTGAAGCACCCAGACATGATTTTACCGTTTTAATTCAGAGTAATGTAAAAAGCGTCAACCTAAAAATCCCATCCACTTTATTTATTCGGTAACACAAATTTCACCCATTTATGACATCTCTTATGCTAGAATGATTATTCGTGTTGATAATGGACATTTAGTATTGAAGTGGTGTAAGAGCACATGTTAGCAAATTAAAGGAGGAAGACATATTATGTAAGGTCTGAAAGACTTTGCTTGACGTTGCTTGACGTAACCTAGAATAATGCATTAATTCCCGGGGCAAACTGGGGTTGGTGTAGTGTGTATGGATGGAGGGAGGGAGAAGAAATAGCTTTCCTGGCTGAAAGAAGCCCATCGCTGACGGGAAGGAGGTTTTCAGTCGAGCAGTAGCCAACCAGTAGCCTTTACCTAGTTTTACTTTGAGATACACATACTGAAAATTTGACTTTTCTTTGAATGGACATATTTTCCACCGCAATTATCAATATAATCAGAACAATGATATTTGTTAGGATAGTTGAAAGTTTTTGTTTTTTTACCTGGATGTGGCATGCCCCCAGGGAATCTCGAAGCACATGTTCCCCTTGTGAATTAATCCCATCTCAGCCCCTGATTGTAAACTACATTGATAGCGCTATTCTGTTGCGCAACGACAGCTATCTCCTTAAACCTGATTTGGCAGGTTGACTGATTGGGTGAGGACCAGCCAACATTTGAGGATGAAGGCTGGCAGCTTTGCCTGTTAGCTATAGCTAAAATACCTCACCAAATGGGCACAGGTATTTTCAAGAAGAACTTTATGCTGCAGGTAATTGCCACATTTAAATCATTCAACGCGATTTGATTGTGGTGACTTGGAAATGCGAAGAATGTCTTCCATCTCGAAACCGTGTGGGTAAGTGAATGTTTACACAGCACACTTAGTTCTTACCCAATTCATTAAAAATAATAATTAATTAATCAAATTCACGTCTTCCCGTAACCTGGTGTTTGTAACTAACTCTCTCTCATCATCTCTTGAAGACCTTAGATGAAAACGTGTACTGGCAATGACTTTTGATTTCCGCCCTTTGTGAGCTTTCCACATTTACACAGGTTACGCAAAACACATCTACTGAAGATCACCTACAGAAGAAAAGCTACATTTATAATGCTTTTGGATCTAGTCTTTCCCAGAATCTTCATTCATTCACACAATAATTTTCCCAGAACCACTTTCACAATTCAGGGTTCCCAGTGTGTTGGAGCCAAACCCGAGCATAAGGCAGGGTGGGAGGAAACCGGAGCACCCAGAGGAAACCCACGCGGACACGGGGAGATATCGCCAACTCTGCACAAACAGCCACACATAGTTGCATTGTGAAGAGATTTGGATCCAATCATCCATGTTGTTGTGATCCCTTGAAGTTTCACTGACAAGGACAACCAACTGTAAACTGACCTCTTTATTTGCGGAATTTGTGAGCATAAACGTGATCTGATCCAGAGACAAGGCAGAGAGAACAGGGCATTTGAGAAGGAACACAGTATCAAGTTGCACACGCTCACAAATTATATTTAAGTGCAACTGGATGCAGGAGGATCTGTGAACTGGTTCTAAAAATAATTTTCATATTTTAGCCATTTTTTTTAACGTCAACTAGAATGCAGAAGGCAAAAGTATGAACATGTATCCACTACCTCCATTTTTGCAGCTTGAATTACAATTCAAATGTCACAGATCATCGCTTGGCTTATTGTCAACTCAACACAGCCCTCAAAGCAAGCTATGTGCACCAGTTGTTTGGTTCCACCGAGATAAACTGGATTCTATACGGCAGTCAATTCCCGCCATTGATCTCCTTTTCAGTATACTGCTCTCGTTTTCCAGACATGTGTCCTCAATAAAAACACCCACAACAAGAAACCTTAAATTGTCCCTTTTCTCTATGAGCATATGCACTTTCAAGAGGCGGGCGTAGAAGGGTAAACCGCAGACGTTCTGTATTGAAAAAAAAAAAAAAAACGATTTAAAAGGAACTCTTCAGAAGGACATTTTAGCTCCTGAATATATGCTTGACTATTACCACCCTCTGCTATTTCTGTAAACATTGTATATAATTAGGCATCTTCATTTTCATTTAAAAAAATAACTGTTTGCAAACATACTAAACACACAAAAAAAGAAGCTTAATATAAGGTGAAATAAGGGATGATCTTTTACTACCCTTATTCATCCAAGCTGTTTTATTTTCAATGCTGGAACTAAACAGATGGCACAAACGTGATACAGATCAAAACAAATGTATTAATCCTGCCATGTGGGTGATGCCCAGGGCCACTTTCCCAGTCACCATCCTATCAAGCAAAAGACTCACGGTGACCAATCGCCAGAGGCTTGCAATTCACCTGCACCCCCTATAAATCCGGCAGCTGCGTTCTACACAGGCAACTTAAAGGGTCGCTACAATCCTGCATTTGGAGCAAAACGCACATGCTGGAATGGGGAAATGTCTTCCAGATTGGGCATAAAATGATTTTATGGCTGTTCTCTCAAATATCACAGCATCACCGTCGACATTATGGGCCATGGCAGGCAGCTGCAGGGGGGCAAATGACACATGCCAAAATTACGCAGTGCAAAAATAGAAGGCTTGGTAAGGACCTTGTGACTCCAGTTTTGGTTTGAATACATTTTTTTAAAATTTATTAATTAATTAAATTGATTAATTAATTAAAAACATATGAGCTAAACAAGAGGTAGGCTGAAAGTTATTTTTATATTAATATTATAAATTATAAAATTTTCTCAAATTGTGCGAAAGACTGAATATCCAGGTTCAAAATGTCTCTACATTCAGAGTTTATTAAAAACACAGTACATACATATATCTAGCACCTCTTTTTTCTTAACTTAGAGATGTACACAAGGCACACAAAAGTTTATATGAGAATACACTTTGATAACGTTTACGTAATTCTGGGCTTTCTCTTTTAAACTTTAGACAGAATAATCAAAACTGGCTATTTCTTGATGAGGTATCGAACAATTTAGTAACTAAATGACCCAATGCCATGCTTCACAAGGGCAGAGAATCGCAAAGCATAAAAATCAATGGCAAAGTAGATGGAAAGGCACAACTGCATTGAATGAGTTCATCACCGGGTAAGAGAGATAGACAACTAGGCACTTCCAAGCGATCAACGATTCATAGATTGCATCTCTCCAAGAAGTTTACCTTCTGATATGACCATTTTGAAAGGAATGATGGATAGGACTCTTATCTCATATCTACCAATAAAATAAACACCTAAATTAAGCAATCAGTGTCAGTGACTGCTCTAGAGCCCTTCAAATCTGATAATGTTTCCGTTTTACTTTTATATTGATCGAACTTTAATAGACCTGTAGAAAATGTGTAAGAGTTCAGGTACAAGCACATTTTACAAGCACACGTGTATTTAAAAGTAAAAAAAATAAAAAATAAAAATTCTGAAGCTGCAGCACTTGTGTGTCGAAGGGTAAAAACCCGCTGCCATTCCCAATTCAGCACAAGGAAGCGGTGCCGCCAGCAGGGCGGCGTTATGGCAGAAGATCGGTCTTGTGAAACAGAGCTGAGAGAGTGGTCGCATGTGTTCCACAAATCCTTTGGGCGCACCCTCCTCATCACAGGCAGCAATATAGCGCACTCGCCCCTTAAAAGACAGTTAAAAGGTACAAGAGACTGGGTTTTAGCCTTTTTCTGCCTATCCACTAAATCCTTAAAGAACAGTTCAAATCTAGCTTGTGTAGCGCCCTTTATAATGGAAACGCCTCACACTGCTTTCAGAGGAAAAAACACAGATGCCTATAATGAAATGGGATCATATGGAAATGAGATCGTCGGCGTCCTGGAAAAGGCTCCCCAAAACGTCGACCTTCCAGGAGCAACAAAAAAGGTGTCTTGTTTTTCCAAACGACCAATGGACAAAGTATGTTACGCCAAAGAAAAAAACATTTTAACGCTCTGTCTGTTCCTATCATCCTGCCACAATGAAATATGGGTTTTGTAAACCCACCAAAACAGCTAAATATCATTTCCTTGGAGAAGGGACGCGACCCATCGTCCAGTGAGCGTCTACGCTGGAATAATGGGAGTAATGAACCCGAATCCCCAGAGCTGATCGTTGTGACACACAGTGAGCTCCTCAGCTTCGCTTCGTTTAGAGAAGCCTCCGTGACCCCGCACAGGCGCCTGTGCCACTATAACCTCACTTACATCCCGACTCTCGCGCGCACAAGAACGAGCCCCGACTCTAAGAATAAATTCCCCAGAAAGAAAAAAAACAAAAATAAACTAGGCACTAAAAACAGAAGCAAAGCACAAGGGAGGTGAGAGGTCGGTCACCAGAACAACTGCTCATCAACCGGAATTTACAAGTTACGCTACAAGCACATTAGGCCCGCTTGTCGACGCACTCGCTAGAAATCCGCTTCCCAGAGTTGAATTCCCATTGGTTAAAAATAAATAATATAATCCAAATTGTGATTAATTTAAGCAGTTTCAAACGTATTGTCTTCACCAGAAAATGATGTTACTCTTTTATCAGATATGTGTGTCTGTAAGCCGAGAACATTTTAAGGTGCCTCGTCAAATACAATAACTAGTTCTACTACTGAATAAAGCTGGCTGTTAAAACGTTATGGCCTACACATGTCAGGACAACAAATCCGAGGAACCCAGAGGAGGAAACAGAAGACCGTAGGCAGCTGACCACAGCTTCATTTATTCCAATTTAACAGTTTAAAACATGGGATCACCTAACCGAAAATGCCCCTACACATGGGTTATCTGAGGGTTTAGCAGTTTAATAAATAAACTCAATCAATCTTTACTCGCTGGAGCAACCTTCGCAGAAAGTAAAGCACTTTACAGAAAAACAGAATTTTATGTACGGTGTAGCAAACCCCAAGGCACAACGGAGATAAAAGCTAAAGCAGGAAAAACCGAACTCAGGGACACCAAGGTATGAAAGCGGCCACTCCTTCAGGCTAACATAATTTACCTCTGGGTATATATAAAGTGAGGGGGTAAAAATGAACATCGAACATGCCCATCTGCCCAGGGGTCAAACTGGAGCCGACTGAGAGACAAAAATCTGCAACAGAAATTTCTGCTGTGCCCGCATTTTAGGACTTTGCTTTCACTGCTACAGCAACCGATGAGTGGAGAAACCTCCAGAAATCTGCAAATCCATTATTCCCGCCCGAGGCTCCAACGCTAACTAAAGAAGGATGATGTACATCCAGGTCAAGTAAACTGACAGCGGAACTGTGAGTGTTTTGGTGCCAGCATTCAAATTGAAACCTGCACCCATTACAAATCATGCTGGAATGCACGTAAATAATAAATAAATAAACAATAGCAACTTCGGAGTAAGCGAAAGCCACAGTAAACTGGAATGAGTTCTGTGGGGCTTTGCCAAAAAAGATATTGACCTGATATCTGACACAAAGTGTGATGGATAGATACACAGAAAGCCATCCTGTTATGAAGGGAAGAGAGAAAAACATACAAACCATTAAAAGTTCCCTGCCAAAAACACTGTATCCCTTTTAAACCCCGCCACCCTCCACTTCCCTTTGTTGTATCAAACTACTGCTGTACCGGTCATAGTTCCAGAAATTGACCGTACTTACAATGTACAAAAACAACACATTTATGATGACTTGACCGGCAACTTTACACACATCCGAAAACAACCGGGATTTTGTAAGAAAGGCTCAGCTTTGCCAAGCAATAGGGCAGGTTGGCATACCGCTATGATAAGCAAGACCAAGGACTCTCCAATCTCACACAAATTTAAATGGAGCAGTGTAGATGCAGAAAATGTGCCGGGGTGGAGGCAGTTCTTCTGAAGAGAAAACAGACAATTAGCACAACAAATCATAATGCCAGAGCTAGGATTGGGTCGGTCAAGTCAGGTGACAATATCCATCTTGCAGCAAGACTCTGAATGAATCACCCACTTAGTACCACTCTAATGCCGGTTTTGAGTGGAATAGCACAAATGGCTAATTTCCCTCCCCTGGTGTTATAAATATTAATACTTTTGCTACATATACACATAAATGTTCTCACCAGGAGATCTGTTAGAATGTTTTAGAGGCATTTCACTGGTTTAAATTAATTTTCTACCATTTATTCTTACTTTTTCTCCAGACTATCTTAGAAATACAATTTTTCTGACTTTACTAAGAATTTCCATCACCCCGCAGATTTCAGTCACCTGAAAGAGCATTTCTTTCATCTACACTGCCAAGGCAGCTGTTCATTTTTTGTCAGACCTCAATTCCAAACTCACAAAACACCCAGATTTATCGTGCAGGAGAGCAGGCACTCAATTAGTTTTCCTATTGGTGGAATTTCACTCATTAATGACCGACTAACTCCCCGAAAACTCCTGTTCTTTGTTGAGAGCCACATCCATACAGCAAGGAGGATCCAGCCTTGAAAGATACCCCACTCCAGGGTATGCATAAACTGCACTGCATATTGAGTCAGCCAAGCATCTTTCCCTCCATGTTTTGCGCTCTATGAAGGGTCCGCTCAAATTTCAGAATAGATCAAATGTTCTGAGCTGATTCATTTCCAGGGGTCGACGTCACTTTCTGTAGTAAACTTGTTCACAACCAACTCTGCTACCCTCTCCAGCACTAAATACCCGCAGCAACCACAGCCGGCCGATAGGCACTGGTCTTGAAGTATCTGGGTCACAGCAGAAACGCAACCCATTTACGGCACATTTGGACCCCATCTGGGAATCGAATCCAGATCCCTTCAGCCCTGCAGATCAGGCACAAACTCCGACCTGAGAAACAATTAGCCCATTGAGCTAAAAACCAAAGTCGCAAGCTCAGTGACCCAATCATACTCCAGGGAGTGACATCACGGTCCATACCGAATTCGTCCTGAGCGAGCTCTCGTACACTTGCAAGAGCATAACTTTCCAGTACCTTCCTTTAAAGCACAATACCCTCAAAGGCAGATAATTTCAGCTCAATAGAATTTGTTCCAACCGGGCTTCCTTTTCCTTTTTAACAATACAGATTTGGATCTGACAGACTGAATCTGATAGGCACCCAGCTCTTCCTGAAATGTGCAAAAGGGGTACCTGTTTGTCTGCTCTGGATATAAATCTGTACCCTGATTCTATACCCATAATTAAATAAAAAACGAGAGACGTTGTCTTGGACACAACCCCATGTCTACAAAAACTTTAATTTATTTTTAAAAACAATGCCATGACTCACAGCCATGTGCTGGAGTTTAGAATTTCTCACTGAAACAGAAAGTAAAATAAATAAAACAATAGCTTTTGGGAATTACACTGACACATTGTAAAATTTCTGCAAGCATTAGACGACTGTAATTTCTGTCTCTAACTATTTATACTGAAATAAGAACAAATATCTGTCTTTCTTTGGAATAAATTTGGGCATTCCATAACGTGCTTCTTTGGTCACCTGGCAAGTCATATTAATATTAGATTCTACGAAAGAGCTTTCATACAAAGGGACTAGTGCATGATAATTTCTATAATATTCACGTTGAGTAGTAGCTGTCAGTAGAAGATATTTCAAAGACAGTTTATCGGGTGCGCAAGTCCCTTAGTGACGTCAGTTAGCCTAGGAAAGAAACTGAGGTCGTTCAAGTCTTTGCTTCGGTTTAATATTATTGGCAAATAATAAAAATATATCGGTTAATTTAAGCAAATAAACTTAACTGATTAGACACTTAATTTATTTGTCATCTGTAGAATAAAGAATATGAATCTGAATTGAATTTAGCGGAATCGTAAGCATGTCCAGCCACACTAATCATTGAACAGAAGGGAAACTCTGCCATACACGCACACGCGTGTGTGTTGTGTTTCCTTTCTCACAAGTGTTTTACTAGTGACGTTCTATTAGCGAGATCCCACATGAAAAATGAGCTCTGACATTCGGTTCGCATTCCTCTTCTTGAGCACTGACCGCAATCTTGACGTGGTCAATCGGCAGCTACTGCACTAAGCCTGGTACCGTCAATCATGCGTGTCTTAAATAGTGTTCAACGTTAATTCCTAGGGAATTCCTAATTGGTCTAAAATATACGTGCATCTGCTCATTTTAACCATTAAGACAACAATCACACAGTTCCTACCAAGAGTTGAATTATATTAACTAAAAAAATCTGATTCACTTTAAATGGCCAGTAAAACGATTTCTATAAAATTAAATAAATAAATAAAAACACCCTAACCTATTGCACGCTTTACTGTACTAGTCTGTGCTGGTTAGTGACTGCACAGTTACTAATTTTATAATTATTTATCATGGTTTTTTTTAAAGGTTTTTTTGTTTTGTGTTATCAAGCGATTTGTTGGGTCGATTCTTAACGAAGCTCGTTCAATCATTTTCTTCACTTTGTGTTTATGATATTCTAACCTCTAATATCAAATCCGATGATGTCGCTGTACATGTAGATTAGACTATAGTTATCGAGGTACCTGGCGAGAAATATACAGACATTTAAATAAAGGGGACGCAATAGAAATGTAACTAATTGATAGTTTAAATAGTGGACGAATTCATATTAACTGAAATATCTTCTAACATTGCCCCACTGGTCTCCCATTGTCAATGCGCCTATACTGTTTCAGTTACATTTCTACCCAGTCAATGTCACTAACGTAACAGCCCAGAAGCTGCTCGCTTCTTGCTTTCTGGCTTACCAGACTTGAAAAAGGTTGCTGTATCGGCCGCATCCTTCGCCGTCCACTCGGCTCCTTCGCCAGAGCTCATGACTACGAATCGGGCTCCAAGTGTAAATCCAAAGGAATGGTGAATTTGGTGTAAACGACTTAAGAAAACGTAGTTCCTTTGGCTGTATCACTTATTCAGAGTCACTCCCCCGTAGTAACGCAAAAAATAGCAGCAACCCTCCATCTTGGATAATGCATATTTACACAGCGACGACAAGCGGCGCTGAAGAGTGGTTCAGAGTAGAGACGTAAGTGTAGGAGAGAAAAAAATGGTTTGGGTATGGGTTGTCTGTAGGACCCTCATAAAACAGTATTGCAAAGTACAAGATCAAGCCTGTTTGTTTATACGGATGTATATATAATATAAATGAAATGTACCTTTATGGTAAACGAGTAGACAGGCCAATAGTTCTTGTTTTCCCACTTAGCTTAATTATTGTTTCTTAGATCTCCTGAATTACGTTTTAAAGTAAATTATGCTGTTGTAGGAGGCTATCGGATAAAGGAATCTGCTAAATCTGTTAAATCAAGTCATTAAGTGCCTGAGTAAAAAATGTAAAGTAAAATGTAAAATTGGTTTTGAGAACAAGTATGCTACGGACAGGGATATCACTCAAAGACAAGAGTGTGATTAGTTAGATGAGCTAATTGTTTCTCTTGTCTGAGGTAGTGGCTTTGAAGAGACCTGGGTTCCTGTCGGGGTCCCTGTGTGACAAAAAAAGGTTGGTTACACGTATAGTGTGTAGTGTAGAAGATATGATCACGTAGATTCAGAGATTCATCGTCCATTGGCTTCCAGAATTATGTTTCTAGGCTTGATATGTATTCACATTTTGTGACAGAAAATTATTTACCAGAATAGGGTTTATCATAGTAGTCATAACGTACGTACAAACAGAAACCGCATATATTCATGAAATATTTTTAGGCCAATAAAGGAACCATCTAATGCAACATCATTGAGACCAGGGATGTTTGCCAAGCTCATACATTTAATCGAAACGTTTTAAGAAACTACCGCACTTAGTACGTCGCTCTGGATAAGAGCGTCTGCTAAATGACTAAAATGTAAATGTGATTTCCATGCTATTGACAACAAACTCAGTAAAAGAATCGCGGTGGTAGATTAAATCCTAGCATTTTGTGATTGAGTGGTTATGATTTTAAACTTGATACATTGACCATTTAATATTGTTACAATCTACAACTTTTCCTTAATACACTGCCATCTACAGGATATTGAACGATTTATTCCCCAAGATAAAACTAACGGGTACTTGCTTTATCCGGGTAACGTCGCAGCTAAGGAAATGGTTATGGTATTGGACATACTTGTACCGGCAGACTCCGGTAGGTTGTATAAAACCTTCGTATAAAACCTATTCATGTGATAAATTATGTATTGTTATTCATTGTACGAATCATGACAATCACAAGAAGCCAATTAGGCTTGTGGGAATGGTCTCCTGAAAGTGTTTTAAAAACAAACCATCGGTGGTAATTAGTAATAAGTGCACTTTGGGATATATTATCCTTTTATGTCTGTAAATATGTATTATACCAATTCGTTCGTGTTTTTGTATAGTAGCACCTTAGCTACTTTTTTTGTTTTTTCTTCACGTGTTCCTAATAATAACCATTGCAATTCCTGGAACAACGCGGATAGGTAGCTACTATTCTTTGTTCATTTACCATTTATCAGCGTGTCAACTGTGAAAAATCTGAAACGTTGCTTTGGAGGGGATAGTGGTGGACCACATGGTTCTGGAAAGACCACCTCCGCCGTATCCAAGGCAACCACGAACAACAACTTCTTTGTGGGAACTTACACTCTTAAACAGAAACTAGAGGTAGAAGCAGTAACAAGTCGAATATACTCAGCGGGACACTTTGACGTACCCTAGAATTCGGAAATAAGCCAAGGTTATAGTAATGGAAAACCACATCGACGATTGTAGTAAGTTAGCGAGACGCGTGAAACCTGTATTCCCTCACTTAAAACATGTGCAAAGTGAAAACAAGGACATCAACTCGCGCTCTACAAAATCCTACTCGAGGACGCGACTGGTCCAAACAACAGCTCCTATGGAGAACATAAAGGAAATTCAGGTTTGTGTATTTAGAAAAAAGATATCAGTTCTATAACAGCTCGCATATCCTTTAATTTACTTGAATTAAATGACAGAATGACAGAATTAAAACATTTAAACAGAAACATGTGACTCGTCTAATTTAATTTTTCATTTAATGTAACGATAAATAAAATGTATCGACGGCAGCCTTCTGTGTGACCTCACATGTGGATAAACGAACATTTACCGAGGCTAATAATGTTTAAAAAAATTATACTTTGGGAAAACAAAGCTCCAATCTGTACAGTTTGATGTAGTAAATTGCATTTTATCTGGATACAAGTGGCAAAAACAAAAATTCTTAAATTCGTATGTAATATACAATTTCGAATTTTTCAAATGAAACTTTTTTGTATAGTATCACTAACTGACCCGCTTTTTTAGTACTGGGCTACACACAGATGTAGGCTACAATATATGGATAGAAGCCAGCACTCTATAACAGGAGACTATCAGAAAACAATGCATCATTCCAAGTGAAGTAAAATCTTATGAACATTACAATATTATTCTTAAATGTCTTATTAAATGAGAATCCATTCGCAACGCCCTTGACTGGTTAAATAAAGGTTTGATGATGATGATGATGATGATGATGACGATCATGATGATTTTTCCTGTGGCGGGCTCGCGGAAGGTGCGTTTCTCAAACATACAGAATTTGATCCAGTTTAATGGTTTTCAGGTCTTCGTTTTCGCAGAAACAATTTCTGCCTTGTTTTAATACTGTAGCGGGGATGGCTAGGAGCGCATACGATTAGGTATTAATTTATTCTGAAGCAAGTAGGGACATGACTAACGGCAAATTGGTTACCTATTTACCTCTAGAGGTCGGAATCGAGTTGCAAATAGCTCATTCCAGAAGTATGCTTTTATCATAGATGTGGGAGGGATTTATTCGACCATGGGCAATATAAAGACCCAATAGGACTTCCCATTGCACCATAGGGAAAGTAGGGTTGTTTGTCAGCTGATTGTGCTCTGAGCTAGAGATTAAATTGAAAATACATTAAACATATGGTATCTAACAAACAGCATGACAGTAAACGTAAAACATGTATTGCCTCCTACTTCACAAGAAATTCTAACCGCTGCTTCTCTAGTGTCTCGGGCAGCTTTCCCGAGGGCAGACTGAGGACTATGAGCTGAATTTTGCTGGTTCGATTCCAGCTCATGAAATTTGCCGATTGTGACTTGGAGAGCAGTGCAGCGGCACACAATTTGCAGGGCTCGTAGTGAACCAGTGCCTTCTGTCGATTTCCCGGGCTGGCAGTGCTATCGAGGAGGACGTGCCTCTCACCCAGTCAGCACTGGGCTACTTCTTCTGTGAAGCCTGCCAAAAGAGATGGGTGTAAAAGAGACAGGTGGCTCGAAGACGATTGGGTAGGCAGAGGCTAATAGGACTCTTCCTTGAGATACATTGAAAAATATGCGTTCTAAATTGGGGTTAAAAAGACAAATATAACTGTTGATTAAAAAAAAAAATTATTATATATCCTCATCAGGGAGAAAGGTGCAGATCTGAGAGTTCATGGGATAGATCACAGGATCTGAGATAACCCCAACTTTTCGTCTCATCTGGAGACTGATGAATACTAAAAAAAGAGACAAAAGAGAAAAATAGTTTTTACCCAGTGCTGTATAAAGCTGGCCATATGACCTACAATGGGAATGATAGGACAGTTGGACAATTTTAGTAATTTTTGTTATTCTCAGGGGATAGTAGGCCTATGGGACTGTATGGGTCTCCATGTGTCTTCGAAGAAATAATGCCGGGTTTTTTTTAACCAGTAGGTGGCAACATTACTCCAAAATATTAGCATTAATGTCTTGAATATACAATAACGCTTGAACGTCATGTCATGTTTGTGGTTTATGTATTTCAAGTAAATCATAATAACGGGACTAAATCTTTGGAAAGAGAGTTTGATTTGTTATTTGATGGAATGCTTTAACATTTTGATTTTAAGCACTGATGTCAGACACATATTATTGCTTTTTGAAAATATCTTAAATACATAAACACTAGATAGGATTAATTTAAATAATTACTGGCTTCATAAAATCCGTTTGTGCATTGGCCTCTATTACCTATGAGCTTTACTTTTTATGAAGGACTTTAATTTATTTGGTCGTTTGTGTCCAAGCAGTTTGGATTTTGGGTGTATATGCATGGGCGGGAGTGATGTCTTAGGTAGTTTTCTCTCTGGATTTTCCATGTGAATGCACTCAAAGCCAATCATCAGTACAGAGGAAGTCTTGCACATCCAGCCGACGGATATCTACTGATTCTGATTGTGATTCTACGCGAAATAAATGGTTTCTGCCTGTCCACAGAAGCTGTGCTGTGTAGTGTATATGTGTGCAGGAGGAGTCATTCACCCGAGGTAGCCGTTTCACAGAACTCATGGTTCTTGTGCATAATTCAGCGGGGCTCCTGTTACACCGTTTCAACAAATGACTCGGCTTACTATAGAAATCAGTCACGACCTTGTGAAATATTAATGGCCCTCCCAATAATCTCTACTGGACACGTGTTTCCAGCGCTGGATATTTTGATGTAGCCATATTTGCAGGGTCTTTTCTCTGTTTGACTTTGACATTATGTATGCTTTTATGATTGTAGTCCTGATGGTGTTAGGCCTTCAGATGGTCTTTCTGAGCCACTAAACGGTCCTTCCCAAAGCACATGCTATGCAAAATCTTATTCTATATGGATATAAGGATGTTCAGTCTATGTTGATGACAAAAAATATGTGGTTTTATGATTAACGGTATCTGGGTTTGGGCAATTTCTTGCACAATGGAATGCAAACTGGTAGATTTCTACTGTCATTTGGGGGGGGGGCATATTTTATTGATGTTTGTCAAAGATTATTTGTCTCATTTTTATAATATGCATTGTTATAAAAGACAATTGCCTTTTTGCCTGCCTCATGCAATTCAGTACACCTCACATCCATATTTGTTTTGTTATTGTTGAATCCATATTTACCATATTTACCATTGCATTCCAAGTCCCAACTTATTAGGAATAAAGCCTCAATTACTCATAATATCCGCAATTAATGTTGTTCTGCCATTTTGAATTCATTTTGAATAGAAATGTTCTTTTCATGAATTGTAAGTCTGATCGGTATTTGGGCTTAAAAGAATAGGTTTATCATTAATTTAACTTCCTGACTGCTTCTTGTTCTGCCATGCTGCTTGTACCCCATGATCGCTGCTTGCCGGTATATTTATTATGCTATAATACACAGTATTATACAGACTAATTCACAAAAACTCTCCAGCAGTTGACACTTTAAAAATGTTTAACTTTGGGACTGCTCCACATTATTGCAGAAGAGTACTGTGTTGGCCAGAGCCTCCGTAATAATCATCTCCTCTGCTCTTAGTTGCACAGATGAATTTTGGAAGGCGATAGGGCAACATCTGATAAGTGCCCTGGCTGACAGATGGACACCTAATACCAGACAAACCGCTCAGGATGCCAATGGGCAAAACCAATATTTCAGATGTCGTATTTAGTGGATGAGAACATTGCAGGCAAACGGTCGGTGGTCCTGTGATTCAAAGCTACGATCACTCTTTTGGGGTTATTGCCAGGCCCTACTCGAAATCTGTGATCTCACAGAGAGAGATATTAGTTAAGAGGATGGATATTACAAAGTGCTCAATGTATTACAAGTGAACATGCTGCATGTTAAACCCAACAATCCCAAGGTAAGCTGAATGGTCACATCCTGCATCCAAGGTTTGGAAGATATCGTTATTATCAGAAGTAGTAGTAATAGCATTGGTATTAGATTTCACTTTTACTTTGCTTCTTTGTATATACCTAATGCACATTTTTGGCATTGTGTTTACATGTGATTAAGTGAAACATTTTTATATAGCTGAAATAATTGTGCCATTATATTGTTTTTATGACAGATTTATTGTTTACCAGCTAGATGGAAAATGGATTTAGGTTTGCTAACAAACTCAAATAATTGTAAATTAGATTAGGCAGGAATATCAGATATATATGGACTTCTGGAATGTTTATTTGTTTGGCAGAACTGATTTCTCAGCATATCCATAAACCTAACCTTTGCCTAACGTTATGCTTTAAAATGGTACTTTCTAATAAACTCCAGTTTAAAATATAAACTGTATATAAGAAGTGCATCTAAAAATAAAATATATATTACCCATTTCAATGGTTTTCGTATATTTTTAAATGCAATGAATAGTTAGTTATATTGTCAAAGAGCTGTCTATTCCATTTAACAACTTAAAATTTTTCCATAATTTGGTATCAAGTTCCGTCACTTTGAACGGACGCCTCGGTAATTGTCTAAACAAATGCTGTCCCTATATTCATTATCCTATCAACCAAAACACAAAACTAAGGAGATAATATAAAATTACTTATTAGAAGTGCCTTGTGAGTAATACATTCTTCTAAAGTTACTCATACTAGTTTTTTTAATTGATCTTAAATTAGAATCAGTGTCAAAATCAAAAGGAGGAAACGATCCTGGAAGTTTATCCAACACAGGTTTTGTTGTCCATGTAAATTAATGTAGCCTATTTGAATTCTCTCCTACTTAACGGTTAACTGTCACCACATCAGGTGTTACCAGCAACATTTACTTTGCGTATCCGGCCAAATGTTAAACACAGAAGCCATCTACAACCTTCCATCTCAGTGGATTGGGTGCGCTGAGCTAGGCAGTTACCCAGTGAAATGTTTAGTGTGGGTTGTTAGTGCGGCGTGGGTGTGTGTGAGTGCTTTGGGCGGCAGGGTTCTGGCACACATAGCCAGACCGGGACAGGGATAGTAAGTCTTTTTAAACTTGGTGCTTTGTCACCTGCACAAAAGAGCTGGAGTGTGAATGATTTCAATGGCTTGGGGATGTAACTGCCTGATGAATGTAGGTCCTGGACTGTAACACTACAGTATCCATTCTTTATAGCAATATTGGATTTGGCCATTTTCCAGCCTGTTTAAGTTGCTTGCTATTGAAAATGTAGCTTGTAAAGTTAATAAGTCGGGAGCAGGGAGCGGAAAGAGGCCACCTACCTGTCCCTGATGAACATTTCGTCTCACACCATGCTAAGTGTTTCAGAGGGACTGAAGTGCTAAGATTTTTGTGGCTAGTTTTGACAGGATGAACTACAATGTCCCAGGCTTTTAGAAAAAAGCTCTGGAAAGAGAGTGTCTCAAGGCTACTCAAGGTAAGAGATTGGTCTTCCTTAGATCACATTGTTTGGGTGTGCAATGGAACATTAAGCAAAGAAAATTTGCCAGACAGCTGGAAAACATCAATAAATTAATTAGACCCCCGTGGTCATCTAAAATACGCTCATGCTTAGTCAATATTTCATTTGAATCTTAATTTAACTGCAAAGGGATCTGATGTTAAGCACTGATATCTGAGAAGGTATTCCACATTTCATATGTCAATGTTAGAAACTTATTCAAACTTACTCTACTAACTTTTTAAGATACCTATTAATGATTTTTTTAGCAGGATTGTATTAAGTATTTTGTTTAACTTTTTCATTTGGAGGATTCTGAACAATTGATAAAATTTGAATTGCCTTAAAATGGATTAATATAAGATTGACTGATTGTGAAGTATAAAATTAATGAAGCTTGCGTTGCTAACGTGACTATCACTTGATCAGAGGTTTAGACGGCTGTTTGCTACATTAGTTAGCAGGAGTCAACATTTAGGACATAAACAGTCACCCAGCAACCACTGGCTTTATTAGCCAATGGAGTGGATTGGGACTTGTGCCATTTCTGAATTGCTCTTGGTGTCCTGCACTGATATGGTGTTTGTGTTAACTGGGCTTATGCTTTCTCTCTCATGCCTGGACTTGTTACCACCTGACCCTCTGATGCATGACTTATATATGTGTTCAGGGCAGCTGGCACTGTAGTGGTTAAAGGCGACAGGCTGGTAACAGAAAAGCTTCCACCCCAGCTGTTGTAACCTTGAGCGATGTACACAGTTTACAATTGCTACATTCATCCATTTGCACAGTACATTTTACTAAACATCCAGCTGTACAAGTGGATAAATGTAGAAATTGTAAGCAGTATATGTCGCGTTGGTTAAACGCGTCTGCTAAGCAACAAAGTTCTAAGTTATTGTAAACTGTATCCACCAAACTTAGTCACTGAACTTCTGCTCTTAGTTGAATCAATTAAAGCTGAAAGCTGGATGGAAACATGAGTAACTCGATTTAGCCAACAAGCGTAATCAATCCTGTCTAACCATGCTTCTGATTGAGTGACAATCTGACCGTGGTTCTGAGCTGCTGTACATAAAACAGATTTTAGTTTTTATACCTATTACATATTCATACCAGTGATATCAGGCATTACACATATTTTATGAAGTTAATTTACAAAATAAAATAAAAATATTGATTAGTTGCATGCAGGCTATCAATGATGACGTAACAGCTCTCCTCACTGGATTGTAGCATTGGATAAAGACATAAATGTTAATGTAAGGTAATCGATGGGTGATCTCTTCTTCTTTTTGAGGATTCCTTATGAGTATACAAACAAATGTCCTCCAACTGAGTTCAACCTGAAAAACATAGTCTTAATATTGGTTTAACCATCATGCCTTGTTTTTAGTGTTGTTGCTAGGCATTCTGCCACTAAAACCTCCATGTAGTGAATTAAAGGAAAAGATCGTGAGACAAGATCTGGCATCTCGTTGAGTTAACTTTCACAACAGCAACATTTGTCCCATACCAGTCGTGTTTTTATTTTAACATTTTTATTCACCTGTCACTCTTTGCTGATGTTTTGGAGGTTGCAGATTAATTCCAGACTTTTATGTACTTTTTGACCAGACATTCTGAGTTTTGATCAAATTTAGCTTCCAATGTGACGGCAAAGGATCACTTCTATTGAATTTCAGAGTATTCAGGGATAAATTCCTCATGTTTAAAGGATTTCCGGTCTGGGCCAGAAAAACAAATGCGGAGTCTGAGACTGGTAGATTTCTCTCAGTTCATGTACTACCAGTATAACTAAATAACAGTTATTTTGCTCCTTTATTAAGCTTTTATACTTGTAGTCACACTTTGGGAAGCAGCAGTCAACCTAGCTGCTAAATATAATTATTCGAAATCTCTCTCTATGCCAGCAGAACGCGGTTTAACTTGAAACTGATGGACCTATTCAAGAGTCCCGACAGACAATAATCAACAAAACGGCAAGAAGCCGTTTGCCTCAAAAAAAATACTTCACAAAGCAGGTTTAATTTATTGGCTTGCCTTTTTGAGTGTGTTTCCTAGCAGCACAGCTGAGCAAGCCGACCACAAAATTTTTACAGTCTCGGTAGTATTTACAATCTTCCAATGCATCATTAATTTTTCTGTGTGTGTGTGTTTGCACTGATCTCTGCAGACTTTGTCTTAAATATTTCACTCAACCAAAACAAAAGAAAAAAAAAAAAGATCAGAAAACAAATGAAACCGAAGATTTCCAATCTACTAGTGTCAATACAATCTATCCAATAGCTTTCTCTGCAAAGTAATTTCAGCTGGCCTTCATTCTCAACCCCAGGCCTCCCCTCGTTCAGAGACTTTGTGCTTGTTGAAAATTGCAGCAAAAGCTGAAGGAGGAGCGGGATGCGAAACGCGCCCAGCTGGACAGCAGGCACGACTACATCCTCAGCATTGTGGCTTCCTGTCTCGGATTGGAGAAAGCTGAAGTGGAGGATGCCATTCTGGAAGGGACTCAGGTGCGGTCTGGGTTCAGCATCGCCCCTCTCTGCTTTTATTCACAGTACTTTCACTGGGGAAACTAAAACTCTGTGTGGTGTGAGTGCAAGTGGGTGTGGTAAATGGCGAAAGCCAGAATAGTACATTTATTTTTTTGCTGTTATTTACAGCTTGCACATTTCATATCATAGTGTAACATCATAGTCCTGATGGTAGATGAGTGTCTGATTTCGTTCAGGCGACACTAGTTCAGATTAGGGCAGATAGGGCAGTGTTGAATAGCCCTGAGATTACACCTTTTCACATTGCTCCCAGCAGATTGATAGAATGGAACACTTTTTTGCTCCTGGAGGATTCCCTCACATCATGTTCTACTATCAGGAGGTGGAGCCTGCAGAAGCAGGTACAAGACCTGTCCAAGATGTTTCGCCTCGAATTTAGTCTTTTTGTATGTAAATGTGAACCTTAATAGTGGCCAGGCCATTTGGTTCTAGTCCCAACTTGAAGATGAAATGTTTTAACCAGTCTGAATCTGTTCTGGTCCCAAACAGCGGCAGCTTCTTCCGTCATCAGAAAGAAATCAAAAGTTTTTGTGACGGAGGGCAAAGACGTAGCACTGACTGGAGTCTGCGTGTTTTTCACAAGAGCTAACAACACCAAAGCCGTCACCACAGAGAATGTGCACAGGGTAAGACTCCACCCAAATATTCCTATCTGCAGGTTATCCTTTAAATTTAATCGTGAATGTACGTTCCTTTTACGGAACTGATTACACAGGTAAAAATTTTACGCAAAAAGCCAACCCTAACACAAACTTACCACACTGGTTTGTTGACTGAGAATGTATTTTTTGTTATTTAATGATTCAATTATCTTTGCTGGATTTAACTGTTCAAGATATAAATGCGTGTGCATATGTTACTAAATTTTTTTTTTCTGACCAGATCACTTAATTGCAGTTTTATGCTGTAATACAATCCCAGGTAGTCAATATTTGTCCACTGTGTAGAAGTATTCATTATCTACTTATTCAGAATTCCTCCAACACAGCAAGAAGATAATAGGCTTAGATATGCTTGCTTGAGTTATTATATACATTTGGCCTCATCATGCTCAATTCATAACTATGGATCAATAAACATCAATTGCTTTACCCTGTGGACTGGTATCTTCCTGGCTGGATTCACTTTTGGCTCACTGAACATTTGTTCTTTTCATAATATTCAGGCTTCGGTGAATAGGATTCTAGGTATATGGTACGATTAGGAATTAATCTATTCAGTTTAAGGTAAGGATTGCAGTCCGGTTTGTGAGGAATTTTCTTTCAAGGAAGTTTATCTGACTTTGGCAAATGAAGCTAAGAAATATGTATCTGGGAGTGTGATAGAGTGGGGGAGCACAAAGGCGACTGGGATTGGAGACTAGTTGTTCTTCCTCACCATCCCCATGTGCTGGCAGGCTTCGTAGCACAAGATGAGCCAAGATGCATAAGCATAATAGGCGATGCCAAAGTAAACACATTTGCTGAATATGATCTAATGAAGATACACTATATGGACAAAAGTATTGGGCCACACCTCTTAATCATTGAATTCAGGTGTTTCATTCAGTCCCATTGC
>JAOVYW010058561.1:0-14587 GCA_025775045.1 Hiodon tergisus | reverse complement strand
TGTTTATAAATGTACATATACATATATATACACACACACATATATATATATGTGTGTGTGTGTGTGTGTGTGTGTGTGTGTGTATGCTGAGGGCTCCGGAAGTTTAAGAGAAGTGGCCTGAGTGGGGATTAAGTCGCTTTGGGTGTTTTTGCAACACCTTCCAGTTCCACTGACCTGACCTGCCCTGTGTTGCCAGAAGCATTTTTAATGAGAGTGACTATGCAGTGGGTGTATCGGAGGAGGGACTGCTGCTGGTGTTCAGAGACAAACAAGTACCAAATTGGCATGAAAAACGAGAAAAATAAATGCCCACTCCAAATAATAAATAAATAAATAAACACCCTACCCAGACAGCTTGACTCCCTGCTGCTTTCTGGATTATTTCTGTCACCCCCTCCTCCTCACCACCTTGCTTCCACCAATTATTTGGGCCCACCAGGGGTGTTTGGCTATAGGACTAAATTAGGACACTCCTCAATGTGACCAAATGGCCTGGGAGATAATCACTTAACAAAAACCCAAGTGTAAAAACGCCTATCAAAAATATAATTGCAACGGAGGTTATGAAAGTAGTTGTTAATTAATAATACTTAGTAGTCGATATAAAAGCGTACGTGAATATTACAAAAAGCCCCAGGACCTTGCTCGCCGTTCATCCATCTGAATTCCTCCTCCAGGGTGGACAGTGTGAAGCAGTCAGCCTCGTCCTCCAGGAGAGAATCCTCGCCCCTGGTTGAGTCAAGACACTCAATCTCCAGAATCTCCTGAGCAGCCCGGGACCGAGGCTGGGAGAGGGGCCTCTCGTCTCCGCTCACAGAGCAGGCAGGCCTTGGAGTGGCGCTTCCTGACCCAACTCTGGGTCCATTCCTGCCTGTACAGAGCAACAGACCCCCCAAGGAGAGAGAGAAGTGGGTGGAAAACAGAGAAGTAACAGTAAAGGTCAGTCATTTTGAAGTACTCACTGTCAATAAAATGATTTGCTCTTTAGTGGGGACACTGTGGGCCAGATAAAATTGAATAAGGAAATCCACCTGCTGATCACAGATTTCGGCACTGGTGCCAGCTGTGTCTATGATACAGTCACTATATAACAGTTGGCAGCCGACGGTTCCTTGGTAATAACATTACCTTACAGCAGTATTCTGTCTCTTGCTAACTTTCAAATGTCATCTGAACCTCTAATCTGATACTCAGTTTATTGAAAAATGAATTACAATGCCATTTCGCTGGCAATGTGCAGCCGAGGAAGAAGGCGCTTGTTTCTTTAATCGGCGTGCTTACCTTAAAACCGCACCAGGCAACAAGGCACAGCGCTTCACGATGCACGATGAGTCTTTGCTAACACCAGTGGGCACAAACAGCGCCTGTGCTACAGAATTTTAACGTTTTGTCCCAGAAAAGAAAAGCCTTTTCTTTTGAACTTTTTGACATCAGTCAGCTGTTCCCAGGTCTGAACCTTCGGTTCACCCCAGAGCATTTGTGTGCAGCGTTTATATTCGCAGTATGGGAGAAAGTTATAATTAATAAAGTATAATCTCATTATCAAAACCGATTTAAAGTTCTTTGATTCATCAGCGGGAGGGGGAATCTATAAACCGTGGGGAGGAAAGTGAGGTGAGACTAAAGTGAAAAAGAGACTTGGGCAAGCCCCTCCCTCCCACTGGCTGGCAGGAGATCAGCCCGCAGTGGGAGGGAGGCAGCAGGCCTAGCGCCTTGATTTGCACCAAGAGAAATTAGACCTGTCATGGCGTAAACAGATTATTTTTTTCTCAGGCCTCTGAATGATGAGCTGGGGAACAGATGCAAAATTGGAAGGGGTCCTGCATTACATAATCGCCTTATAAAACCTACAGCATCGATGCCAGGGGATTCTTCCATACAGAGGAATCTTGAGTATAATTAATTGCAGGGGAAATCGTGTTCCACTGCAATGGCAATGTGAATCAGAGAATATCTAACACTTGTTTTTGTTCTTTCCGTGTCACTGTTTTGGGAACAAGACTAGCATGTTTCTCATATTAGGTGCAGCGGGAAGATCTGTTTATATGAAGAATGCATTATCAAAGGTGTCCTATATAAAATACCAAGTATATTTGGGCCAATAAATCTCAATTAAGACTCAGGGATTAATAGCTTTGTTTTCAGTGGAGAAGAGCAGATTTTTCAGCGGAGCTTGTCAGGTGGATTTGAGCTAAGGACACTTCAATTACATATAGGGCTACCGGGAAAGAAGCCTTCATATAATATACATGTCACTTTTTCACGAAGGGCAACATCAAATAAGCAGGCATGTTTACAAACGGAGAGGCAGGTGAGTGTATCCATACTTATTCTGGCATAAACAATCCTTCTTGCACACTTACAAGCACTGTAACACGCCAAAGACTTTCACACTGTCAAATCCTTTTTTCTACAACGGTTTCATTTCAGTCCCTGTAAAGACAGAGAGGGTGACCGAATGGATGAAGGACCGATCTCCTACCAGATGATTGCAACCTCTGTACAGATGGTGTTGCTCTTGTTGCTTTGCACGAGAGGCTGCTGGTCTGACTGTTCCTGCTGTTGTCCTGCTCACCGAGCAGCTGTTCATCTGCGCAGACACGGAGGCTGCTGCCGGGCCTCCAGTATTTTAGTCCTGGAGAGGGGGCAGAAAAGGCATGCAATTCAAGCCCAAAAGGAAGAAGCACGCAAAAAAGACGCGCGCATACCGTTTCAACAGCGACGGATCTGAGGACGGCGGGTTCTTTTTTACGACGCACTGCTGTCCCACGCCTGAGTAAACGCAAATCCAGCAAATCAATCTGAACAAATGGGTCACGGAATACGTACGACTCAACACATGTACGCGGCTCTGCGGAAGAGCATTCGTGCAGAGCGAAAGACTGATCAGAATAACAATAATAAAGTTCTGCGTTCTTTGCTAAAGGTCTTAGAGGGCTGTGGGAGGTTAAACACTTAGCTCGACATACACCCAGATATATAACATAAGCAAAAAAAACATTTGTAGATTATGTATGGAAATGATAGATATTAATTAAGATTAGAGGTGCAAACTTTATGGATCGGTTACAAGGAACACCTTTATACCAGCATGAGGTCATTCGCAGAGTCGTGCCTAATACATCCCTATAGGAACAAAATAGTTAAATAGACTAAATTTAGAATTCAGATGGTATCTTGCAAATCCTGTTCCAGTACATATCTCTGTATATTCGGTAAGAGTAACAGTGGTCCCCCTTTTATCCCCATTACCCCTCTGGCCATCTCCATTTGCATAAAGGTAAAACTGACACTGTGCAATGATCAGTATGACCAGAATATAGAAATCTTTCGGTTTTCCTATATAAATGACATCCAGCAAATCCGGTTCAAATAAAATACCATTTTAACACACATACGTTGTGTGTTCATGCATATTTCTGGGTATAAAACAAATGTTATATTTCTCCTTTCAAACAGACACGGACAACCACTAAGGCACCCAAAAGTAAACTACACTGGGGCCCAGTTAGCGCTTTTAAGCAGGATCCCTACCTTTATATTATATTAAGTCTCTATTACATATTGTAGCACAACAACGTATGATTACAGAAATAGCTAACCACTTGATCATGCAATTAACAATAATACGATGGAAAGATCGATCCACTAGATGTCTGTTCCAGAGTGAACTACAGATTGTTCGTTTGTTTTTGGGGTTTTTTGCCGTCACGCGCCTCTATAAACGACACGGATTGGTTATAGCATCACCCTACACAAAACTCATTAGGATTCAAATGAGCATTCTCCTTCGTTAGCGCCCACCGGTGCCATTTCCTCCACTTTTGCTCTGCAGGCAGGGCTGGGAGCATTAGAGGTAGGGTACCCTATTTTGAATCTATACTCAGATTTTAAAGCATTCCTTTTTCAAATCTCCCAGCACACACATATGTTAAAGAAACAGATGTCATTTATAATATACTTCTGTTGTATGTTAATCTCATTTTCAGCCAAAGTCAGTAGTTGGGAAAATCCACAGTTATGATGAAAATGTAATTTAGCAGGCAGTTATAAGGATATATTTTGTTCTGAATTGTGTCCAAAAGATAGGTTGAATTTTTCAAATGACTCTGTCCATTACCGACAAAATCAATATACTATACCATGTAATACGCTGATTTGAAGAAGGATACCTCAGAAAGAATAGGTAAGCACCATGTCTAAGTAGGCAGTTGCAGAGTTCATTTTGTCAACAACCCCTCTCCACAGCACAGAAACATACAGGAAAAAAAATCTTACATGTCTACGGAAAAGGGGTTCAAACTATATGTATTTGTATTTTACAGGTATTCGCATGTTTACAGTATGTACGCAGTTTACAGACGTAGGTGTTTGATGATTAGAGGTGTAAACTGACAGCATACAAATAAATTACAGAACGGCGTGTAGGACAATATTTAGGACTGAAGTGTAACTAAGCCTTATTTAATGACACATCTCACTATAATAACCTTGTGCACAAGTGGTGCAGTCGTGCCGCGCGTGCGTCTCTTTTATGCTGCAGCTCGTGTTGGGCCCCTCAAACCCTGCTGCTGTGGTTGGAACGGCAGGTAACAGTGCAAATCACATGCACACGTCTATGTCTACACTGGCTTCCCTTGATATGCACCCTGAAGCAGAACAGAGCACACCCGCTGCTCTTTTCTGCTGATTGCTAACGATCATCCTCTTCTAACATTAAACCTGTTCCTTTTCTTGTGTAGATTTTTCCTGATTCCACGGAACAAGCGATCTAGTTTTGTTTACTAAGTCGGACGTGGATGCCACTCTAAAACTCTGCGCCTTATAAAAACACAGCCACGATGCATGCACGATATATCAGTTTGCTCCTTCCACCGACCTAAAACTCTTTATACGCTTTATAAAAACAGCCACGATGCCCTTTGTCAGTTAAAATATATCTGTTTGCTCCTTCCACCGACCTTCACTGAGGCTTCCTGTACTATCCTCAATCTCCTCGGTCACTCGCAACGGGGGCGGGTTGGGTTGTGCTCGTTCCAAGCCCAGGGTGAAGAATCCACTCAGGCCTGAGTAGTGGTTGAATTGGGTGATCTCCCTCTGGGCTAGGCTATGCAGGGCCTGTTAGGCAGGACAGAAATAACAGGTGGCCCTGTTTCAGCCCAAGCATGTCAGCCATTTTTTAAATACTAGACTTGCACATTGTCCTCAGACACATACTGAGCCATGCTAGGAAGTGTCTAAAGAGGTGACAGGGAGGAAAATGGGGGGAAATAATCAAACTAGCCTTTGTTAAGTGGGAAAGTATTAGTTGGCAAAATTACGGTATTGTATTTTTGATTTGAAAAGAGATGGAAATGTTCTATTTTTAATCACTACAAGCCCCCATACGCTTTATGCATTATGAAAATGGGGCATAATTAATCCTTAGCAGCTGCAGGAACATGACTTTCTGACATTTCAGACGTTTCTTTTAAGGTATTTTTAAAAACCTTCTCTCATACTTTTTGTCCCCATTTCTTTCTGCTGGCATAGCATCATTTAACCAAGTTAAGACAAATGTGTCTGTTTTTTTATTCCTGCCTGACCATTTCAGGGCAGCCGGCAACACAGCTGGGATTCAAATACGAAACTAAATCAGTCAATATCCAATGAATCATGTCGCTAATAAGATGGGCTTGAGAGTTCAACTCCTCATCAGTTCCCATAGTGAGCTGATACTGTGGAGTCAGCAGAAAGCAACCATCATGTAACTTACATAAATCAAACATGAACGGTAATTCTGTGTTAAAGACATATAGATTAACAAGCGCCGTCGCTCAGCCGCCGCGTCATACGTTTGAGGGGGGCAACAGTTGGCCGGGGCGCGCGGCAGCCTGGGGCTCGTGCTCCGGGTCCGAATGGCTCCCCAAAGCAGAGGCCGGGCCCGGCATCAGCGGCCCTGCCGGAGCGGGAGCAGCAGGGGGAAAAGACCGGGGTGTGCGGGGAGCGTCTCTTTCCTCCCCGGGGTCCCGTCTCCGCGGACTCCGGCGCGCGCCCGTCTCCTTGTCCGAGGAATCGCCCTGACAGGGTGACAGCTCCAGGTTGCCGCCGGACAAGCCGGCTACAAGCCGGTTGGTGAAAGAAAAAGGGGGAGAAAGGAAGACGAGTTGTTGGATGAGCAACTCCAGCATCTGCCTTCTCTAAGGATTAGGAGGGAGAATATTCAGCAGGGGGTTTTGGATACGGGGTGCTGCCTTTTAAGATGCCATTTACATAACATGACACACTAAGTAGCCAGTCAAAGTCTCCCACTCATTTTTCTCCCTCGTTAGTGCGTTAATAATGATCACCCAACACAATGTTCAATATTGTGTGTTTTTTTTTCCTCTATGTTGACCCAATTGTACTGCAAGTTTGCATCGAAGCAATCGCACAAGACTGTGATAAATCTCTTTCCATTTAAAACAAGCAGGGCTCTATAAGCTGTCTTTTCTCAACACATAATTACTCTTGTGCATCAGATTGCATTATGTCGTGAATTAACTTAAAACTGTAATCAATAAAATGTATTACTACCACGCCTGAATAATCTCTGACAGTGGGACAGGAGCATGAGCAGGTTTTACCACTGTAACCAAAGCCGTCGACTAATATTTCGAACTGAGAAACATGTTTATACCGAGAGGGTATTTTAATTTTAATGACTGCTCCAAGCCGCCAAGAAATGACATATGTTGGTCGCCTATACATATATATATATATATAAATGTAATGATCACCTGATCTCTGTGGGGTTATCTGAGGAGGCCTCAGTGACTGGGAGAACGGTTTCAAGGCTGCACCTGAGGACATGGAAGTTCGCTGTGACCTTGTCGACAGGATCTCAGGAGACAAGAGGGGCCTTGGCGGCTGTGAAGCAGGCGTTCCAGTGTTGGAGGACTGATCCGGCTGTGGTGATGGGACCTTCGGAGCCGTGGAACGGGGTGGTCTCTTTGAGCAGGCCGAGGTCAGGTGGGGTGTTTGTGTGGGCACACGGACGGAAATTTCCGGGGCCTCCAGACCTTCATTTTCCTCCGTCTTCACATGTCTCGTATTTTGTAGAGCTGTGGCAACCGTCTCTTCAGGCTGATTAATGCTTTTGAGAGAAACAAGGATCACTGCAATATATTCTGTATTTCCATTTTGGCTTAAATAACACTCGGTTTAAATTATAATGTAATTAGAGGATCAAATAGAAGTTAAAGCGTGTGTAATCTCTTACTTTGCGTCGTCAATTCTCAACTCTGTTGTAAAGGCACTGTTAGGTTTAGAGTCCCCAGCCACCTGCAAAGAAAACATCCTGTTGTTCATATTTACATCTTAAATCAATTTAAAAGCAACATAATAGATCAACAGCAGTATCGTATTTCTGTCAGCGAGGAAAGTAATTATACCAGAGACAGGGAGAGAGCCCCCCCAGACTCGACGAGACCAGCAAGAGGGTGTGTGATTAGACTTCCCCGCTCACCTCGTCTAACTCCACAGCGCTCAGACACGACTGGGTCGAGCAGTCGAGCGGAATGCAGCTCCCAGACGTAGCTTTGGCGGCGGCAGCGGCGGCGGGTGCGAAGAGCGAGGCGTAGTACCGCCGCACTTCCGTTTCTCCAGCTGCAATGCAGACCCAGACACGCACAGACCACATGCGGTGAGGCGGCGGGGCTGACGGACACGCACAGACCACATGCGGTGAGGCGGCGCGGCTGACGGACGCGCGCATACCACATGCGGTGAGGCGGCGCGGCTGACGGACACACGCAGCCCACATGCTGTGAGGCGCAGCGGCTGACGCACACGCACAGACCACATGCGGTGAGGCGCAGCGGCTGACGGACACGCGCAGACCACATGCGGTGAGGCGCCGCGGCTGACGGACACGCGCAGACATGCGGTAAGGCGCAGCGGCTGACAGACACGCGCAGACCACATGCTGTGAGGCGGCGCGGCTGACGGACAAGCGCACGTCGCGGGATTCAAGTTATCGCGGGGAATCCAATGGACTCATACAGAGAGGTAAACCCCTGCGCTGGTTACTAGGTGTGTCTGGCGTATCAGTCCATTTGCGCTGCGATAATGGACGCAGGGCTGATGCACGGCCCAAACCAATACGCTAATTTGAGTGATTGAGTCATTTCCAGATTGTTTGATAAAGTTATGAAGGGCATTAGTCTTAAAAGTGTCCGACTAAGGCAGGGAGTCCTTTACGGCTAATTTCCTGCTAAGGCCCATCATTTTTTAGAATTTAATATTCTTTCATAATGCACTCTCATTTCTCTCTCACCCCCCTGTTCTGCAGTCTGCAGGCTACCAGACGGAGAAGGATAGGCTCTCTCACTGGGTCAAGATCTTTCAAGGTTTCTCACCCGGGGAAAGTTTCTATTATTCAGTCTTCAAAAGTTAATTTTTTTCCCTCCTTCCTCTGAGTGAGTTTTAGCTTGTGACTTTTGCTTACTCTTTGGGGGGTTTTGACCTTTTTCCAGAGATGCTGCTGGACGTTGGCCGTTTAAAATAGTACTTTTACATCCATAAAAATCACCGGAACACCGTATAAAAAAGTCTCGGAGAATCTTTGAGAGACAGACGCTACAGTGAAACACACTTCACAACAACAATGAAAATAAAAGCTTCACTCATGTGTTACAGTTTGAATACGATAATCAAGGTGCATAAATTATACATAAATCTTGTGTATCAAACAACTCATTTTTATACAGTAAGGGAGTGCCAGTCCTTTATTCAGGCTTTTCTTTATCATGTTGCAATATGCACCAATACCGTGATATTACAAATGTGAGCTGCAAAAAGAAAAAAAAAGAATATCCATCAAAGGAATTTAACAGTATAACTATAAATAATAACAGCAATTATTTAGCGCTGATTATATCGTCTAAATAGCTTATCGCCAGTAGAAGTAATATAATATAAGATTACGAAACTTCGCAGTTGTGGAAAAGATTATGAAATCATGCATTATGAAACCGTATCTTATTTAAGCAAATTCTATAAACAATATTCTATAAATCTTATAGAATAAACATTTTCTATAAAATTGATTGTTTGTGTTGAGGACCAAATGACTTTCAGAGGGGGGAAGTTTCTAGGAGCTGTGTCGGAATTTACCCCCCCCCCCCAGAAAATGGTCCGCAATAATTGCCCCATCCTCACCCCCAGAAAAATTGTCCCATGTGAAGGGGAACTGCTAGTCCCAAACGGGGATGTGAAGACCATCAAAAAGTTAAATGAACCTGTCAGACTCTGGCTTTCTTCATCTGTCAACCTGTTCAAATCCATCAGAGATTCCTGAGAGGAGCCGGCAGATGACAGTGGTCGATAATCCTCAATTGGAGTTCTGAAAAAGACCCAAAAATAATATAATAAGAAGGATTTGAGAATAAATTGGGTTAAGGTTTTCCCCCCCCCCAATCCTTTCATTATTTTCCCAAATTGAGCTCTTTTAAGTCCTTTCCCGTTGATAAGTGAAAGATGCCTGACACGTCATTACTGTTTAGCGGAGAGATTTAGAGATTCGTGGCATGGCTATAGTGGAGGAAAGAAATAGAGGAAACAACAAGATAACACGCTTTAGATTAATCACGTAAACGCCGCGGGAATATGTTTCTCATTTCGGTCCATGCAGATGTGCACTTTTGCTCCGCTATTGATTTCTCAGTCCCGCCCCCCCCCCCCCCGCCTCAGGATTAAGATAAGCCGTTTTCTTACCTGTCAGGCTCAGGTACTCTCGACGAACGCTGCTCGTAAAGTAAATATTGCGAATACCGCGAAGGTATTTGCCACGACTGGGGAATCTTAGGCACCCGTGGGTGCGTTTATATCAGGCTTCTGATAGCATCCTCGGGCTCCCGTACCACATTGGGCCCCTTGATCCCATTAGCAGACCCTCGAACGTCCCAGTGAACTGGAACTCGGCATACTCCAACGGGAGCTCTGTTTGAGCAAGTCAGCCGACGGCTACAGGGCTTCAGCCAAAACGCCCCTCATCTTGCACAAAACCGACATTAATGCTGAACCAAAAAGGAGCAATTCAATGTGGAAAGGGCAGCATTTATTTATCAACCTATATAAGACGGTAGCCATTATTAAGCTGTCCGATCACTTAGGTTTTGTTTATTATAACGGTCAAAAGCGCAGTGGATGGCTTTCGCCTCCAGTTTGCGCCCAGTAAAAATAAAACATAAGGGTACATTATGCAGCATAATCCGTGCATAATAAAAGTTTATGTACCTCCTGACGCATCTCCTGTCGACGGCCATAAAAACACACTCCATGTTGATGTTTGCCAAAGCCAGGAGATGACACCCTGAGTTTCGTAACAGAAGATTCATGGACCCGGAGGCAGCAGCAGCAGTGAGTAGGATGGCAAGTATGCTGCTTAACATCGGATGTCTGCTTAAACCCCCTTTTTTCGTTTTTTTTTCATTCCCGTTGGTCACCTCGCCCGAGCCTCTGGATCGGGGGCTGAAGTTCTTACAGCGGGGCACCCACTCTGGATCCGACAGGAATCGTACTGCGGAACGTCCGGCCTGCCGGGGTAATGAGCGGCGTTGAGATCTTACCTTCTGTGCTTCTTGACCAGGAGTTTTTCCATATAGCTCAGGCTGTGTTCCCTAAACACGACCTCGATCGGAGTCCTTTTCTGCGAGAGGCCTGCCTGAGTTCCAGTGCCTTCTGTGGGCCCTGCTCCAGACACAGGAAAAAAAAATGTGATTCATTTGGTGGCCTCATGGTTCTGTACCCTCAGCAAACACAAAGGGGTTTTGCCATTTGCATGCACGTTTATTATACAAAGTAAATACAGTTAGATTAATGCAAATAATAAGCAAAAACTGCAGGGTATATTTAAACATCACAAAACAAGGTTTAATGTGGTGTGAATTATGCTTTTTTTACAGTGCAGAGAAAAAGAAAGGGCACACCATCTCCATCTACTTACAATACTGGTGAAACACATTAGGCAGCAGAGTACAATACTAATAATGATAATAATGAGAATAATTAATTATAGTCTGCAATAAAGAAAAAAAACATACTTTGTGTTAATGAAAGTGGTGGCACTGTGCTGAAATATTGAGAGAATAAAGATCAGCATAATAAGCAACACAGGCAGTACAAAATGATACTGAAGCAAACGGGGTCTTTTGAACTTCCCAACGGAGAATAAGAGGATAGACACCGACTTAGCGGCAACGGAAATAATCAGAGATTTGTCCCTTATTTCTAACAGGCTGAGACTCAACCGTGGCAGTCCAGAAACACAAAACGATGCACAGAGAACTTTCTCTTCCAAATCGTCTGTTTGTTCTCTTATCACCGACTCACGCAGACATTGGGCCCCCCCCCCCGCCTCTTCCACCCCAACCCAGAACCAGCTCGTGCATGCACGCCCACCAACCGCGGCCTCTCAAGCCCCACAAAACCGGACCATTAACAGAAACGGCCCGGTTGATGCCAATTTAAGGGCAGCTGGGTAAAGAACCGCGTCGCTTTGTGAATGCCTCGTGAAGAATTTAGCTCAGCTGTTCAGCGTGCTGCCGTGCAGAAACGCAGCCGATTTGCGTGCATTTCATTGAAAATATGGCGCGTGACAATTTGGTATTAACAATATTCCTGGGAATTTCGTCACTGCCTGTCTATTTACATCCCCATTCTAGTCGTACCCGGGAGATTAAAACAGCAACCAGTCGCTCTCTTTTTGGTGATTAGAATTAAGAATGTACATTTGGATAATCGGCCTGTGGCGGATTTTCCAGGGGATACAACCGAAACGCAAATGAAACAATTATAAGTGTGCAGATTCCATGATGAATCCTCAAAAGGTTTTTGATGAGGCCGTAAAACTTAAAAAAAGAAAAAAGAAAAAATTTGATTAACCATAATGGAAGGCTGAAGGCTTGATGGAATACTCATCGCAAGCATAAATCATTCAAAACAAACCTACCCTAACTCGTCGAAACAAGGGGGGGGGGGCAGTAGATTTACACAACGCCTATCCGTTATTTCGGAGAGGGTCTCAGGCAAGCGGCCAATAAAGCCAAAGACATTTTCTAAAGAAGAAAGGGTTTAAATCAAGAAAAGACCGGAAGCACCTACAAAACGGACATAATAAATGGAGAGAAACGCAACACTGTAAGCCACAACAGAGTACAAGGCCGCTGCGTTG
Source organism: Hiodon tergisus (assembly GCA_025775045.1). NCBI lineage: Eukaryota > Metazoa > Chordata > Actinopteri > Hiodontiformes > Hiodontidae > Hiodon > Hiodon tergisus. The sequence continues at coordinate 2,394 of JAOVYW010058561.1, read as the reverse complement.
TTTCTTCTTCTTTCCTTTTTGAGCTTGTAAGCAGTTAGGACTCTGGTGGAACTCCCCCTTCCACAGCAGTCATTACCTAAATGTGCAAGATCCTTGGATTTACCCGGCACTGCGGTGCTAAGCACTTTTTGCCATGCAGAGAGGCTGAGACAGAGCACTGTGAGGCTTGCCTTAGGCCACTTCAGCTGCCTGACACAACCACCGGTGTGCCGCTGTGATCTCGCCTCCTTCTGATCGTCCAATGAAAAAATAAAGAACCCCAGATGGAGACGCGGACCGTCCTGGGAGGGTAAATAAACCGCAGTATTATCTGATTACGTCTGGATTTGCTATCCAACTGTGGGAATTTGGTCGACGACACCCTGCGCTTGGGTATTCGTAGATAGCTGAATTTCGCTATGAGCAATGTAGAAATTTGTTTTTAAGTCTCAGCTGGGGTTTACTTACTGAATGTATGAGCTTTCATAACAAGAGAAATCACTATTGTCATTTAGCTTGTGACAATGGGGAAAAGCCCTGCGGTTTCAGTAAAAGGGCGCTGTAAATGTCAGCCTTGTCTGTATTGACAGCATGAAGCAGTTAAAAAGCAAACTACAAATACAGTACAACATCTGTCAGTACAGTACGGAGTTTCTTCTCTGTTCCAACGGCAGTGCCGGGCAAACCCTTCTCGAGTCTCATGCAGACATCGGTGGCCCGGACGTAAATGAGAACCTTGAGCGGGTGTATAAGTTGCATTACCTGGCAGGGCTTCGGTTTGGCTCCAAGCCGGTTCTGGATCACACTTTGTGTTACCGCTCTCCCCTTTCCACTCTCGTAGAGCCTTCTGGAAGGATCCGGCTGACTTCTCCTTGTTAAACTCCTGGCTCAGCGGGGAGGAGCTTTGGCCTCTCAAATCCATCCCCTGCCGATCATCCTCCTCTTCCTCACTCTCTTCCTCATGGTTAACAAATAAAATCTGGGACACGCAGCAGAAAGCAACAATTAGTACATTAGAAAGAGAAGCGTAGGACATTTTTTACACAAAGGCCCATCCTCAGGAGTCTTACTAATGGCTGACTAATCGCGGTTCTAAAAGGAACCGTTCTTTGTCACCTAGACATTTGTGGCGTACGGGCGAGAGGGTTACAGTAATGAAATATTTTTTTTAATGTATTGACTTGTAAAGCACGATCACAAGCTGAAAGAGTAACATATGGAGTGAGTGGGCACGCGTGCTTTTTAGCAGACGACACTGAAGAGCACCTACGCTCTCAGCCAGCTCCCATGTTTCCGCGATGAATGAGCCAGAACCGTATCTGTGTTTTTACCTGTCCCGCTTACCTGCGCGTCGGGACGGTGGTCTCCCCCCAGTATCCGCCCGCCCTGCGGGGTCCCCTTCTGCCTGCTCCGCGCGGGCGACTCCTCTGGATCGATTTGTCTCTTAAACTGACTCACGACGTCTAACGTGCTGATGGAGGTCTGGATCTCCATCTGTTCAACAGCCAATAAGAGCTATAAATTAAAGATTGGCTTACTCTGCATTTACTGGCAGGAGTGAGTGATTTTCTGGTAAGAGTTTTTTATGGCAAGGCTGCACATAAGAGCCTATTAAAGCTTTAGAAAAATGGCAATACATGTCTGAGTTTGTTATTCACATATAAAAACCCAACATGTTTAAAATATACACAGAAAACATGCCATTTTAAACCATGCATGTTTCCAAACTTTGTATGACATGGGAATTCAATCATATATTGGGATGTCTTTGCAAATAATGATATACTTTATTTATTTGATTTTAATATATGCAGATTTCCGAATTAAGTTTAAGTTTATTAACAGCTGCTTCACATTCAATTAACACGTAACTTCTAATTAAACATTCATTAAATAACTAACAGCTGGTTAACCAGTAATAAGAAACCCATGTTCATATTCATTTAATTAGCTTGTCAAATAATCACAAATAACATGAAATATCTGAGGGTTTTTTATAACAATTTACATTTTCAATTGAAAGGTTCACTGTTTTGTAAGTACAGTGTAACAAGTTAACCATTAATATCCAGATTCTGCTAAAAATGCACCCCCTTCCACACAGTGTGCGGCATACAACTTATCAAGAAGGTGGCATAAACAATGCTTTCAATAAACTAAATTGCCGGCATTCAAGAACAGAATGAATGTGTTTTAAAAATAATTTACGGTGCATTCCTTCTAAACTACAAGTTTACATAAGCTACAAGAATGCATAAATCATTTACTTAATAAGAATGGGCTGATGAGGTTAATGTATTTTTAACAACCCCTCCTTCAGGCACTCAAATGGTTGGGAAGCAGAGCAGTAAAATGAAACGTGAGTGTTGAAAAAGGTCATATTTAATTTGATTATTTATTGCTATGCTTTCTTAG
>JAOVYW010058550.1:0-10000 GCA_025775045.1 Hiodon tergisus | reverse complement strand
TGCGTGTGGTTTATGTCTTTTAGTCCGTCCTAAACTACCCATATATGTACAGTTTTTGGAAAACCACCAACATACATTACAATTTCCCATCTGGTTTATATTCATTTATATTCAAGTATGCGATCAATTCTCACAGAATTATAAGTCCCAGCAAGGAATTTAACAGAAAAACTAGTCCAGCCCCAAACCATAGTTCCTTTAAACTATCACAAAGTATACTTGCTATTGATATTTTCTAAACGCATTGCTTACATATTATGGTAGCAGGCTGAGACAGTGGACCTCGTAAAATTGGCAACCACCGTTGAATAAAAGAATAATAATTTTAGGTCACATGAAAATAAACTCCTGGTTTTTTAAATTCCAGATGTTGATGTAAAAGAAGTAGAATTGTACAATGTAACTGAGTTGCCTACCACCTAACTGAAAGAAATGGATCCGAATTTTCCAATACACAATTTAAATTCTTCAGAATAACCTTTTATAGTAAAAACTCTGTCCAATCAGGCTGCACTGCCCAGCATGAGCAACTAAAACTCTCCCAAACATAATCCAATCAGAATAAACTCCCAAGACGAACGGCCCCCTACACACAACGCAGATCCTGATTCCCCCACTCACAACCAAACACTCTCCAAATCTGCTTGTGTGAAGACCCATAAACTGGACCATTGTGTTCATTTGTGGGTCATTATGTTAAATGTGGAGCACAGAAGGGGTGTGGTGATCTGTGGAGGAGGGTCCACGGTCTGTGGACGGGCTCTTTGTTCTCAGTCCTAAAAATACATTTTATTTCATCACAAATGGTGGCTAATTTTGGCCACCCCACCCTACCCTACCACACCCATCTAAAAACAGGCATTGCTGCCTTGCAAGGCAGACTACAACAGGGGGGTGTAAAAGACGGAAACAACCCAAATTCCATCCTCCACAGCCGAGTGGAGTTCACACTGGAGACAGAAATAACCTCAGCTTCCTGAACTGGTTGAAACGGGCCGATCTTTGACTCTTTGTTTCTGGTTCAGTCTCTACTTTAGAGTTAATTACAGTGCAGATTACAGTGCTGTAATTAACGCCATACGAGCCATACAGACATTCTGTTTGGTGAAAAAGTTTCAAAAGCCTAACACTTTCCAGAAACCTGGTGTAAAATGCCTAAGATACAGTGGGTTAAAGATGACCTAGTGTATAAAAATGTTTTTAAAACACCTTAAAACAAACGCCAAACAGCATTGGAAATGGACATAGCGCAGGCTTAGATGTAAAACACATAGCATAAACGATCCGAACATCTGTAATACAATAACCAATCGCCGTAACTAGCCGGCACATTTTTCCTATAATTAATTACTCTTTTGATCAGAGGGTCGCAGCTATTGAAATTAAATTCACATGACGGCGTCGAATAAAAACTAGAAATAAAAAACAACTTTTAAGTGGATCCCAAATGGTTTATTTTACAACTCCGGTCGACTAGATTCTTTATTCCTTTCCATTTACGTTGTTTTACGATGGAATTTACTACATCGCGTAAGCATTCGCTAAATTCAAGATATGCTGTGTAGGCAGTTACCAAATCAATAAGATTTTTTTTCCAGTTAAACTGGGTTAGTAGAAGCAAATAGGTTTAGTTATTTCGTTAAACCGAGACTCTTTTATTGTGAACTCAACTGGGTCGGTGTATATGTCCTTACCAGATAAAACTCCAGATTTATTCAATTTCGACAGTAATCGCCGTCCTTGCTTCTTCGCTCACCCTCTTCAGACGTTTAAACGTGTGATTTGTAGATGAGTCGCTGGTCAAAAGCAGGATTGAAACGAGCCAAGCAGAGAACTTCGTAGAAAACGCCCCTCTCGGTCTCACCTCCAGATTGACTGTGATATGTTTTACAGCGGTCCAATCAGTTTGTAATTCTACAATTTTAGTTTTACAGATACGTAATTCTCAGACTGCCCCTATTAAACCGTAAAACTACCAAATTATATAGGTCTAACATACATTAGATTTAAATATATTTCAAATTATTATTATTATTTATTCATTTTTTGGAATGACGTTCAGCTGCTTTTCCAGGAATCTTAAAATTGTGAAACGTGTCAGCCTTATATGCCATGCGGCGTGTAGAAAAATGAAGTTTTTCCAGCCAACAGAGGGGCTAGCGTAGGTGAAGTTTTCCGTCATCAATAATAAGAGTCCCCCCCCTTTGCACTTAGGCTGAGATTAAACTGGCCCATGAAACTAAATTATGTGCTAGATAATTTTGTTGAGGTGAGTTTCAAACGAAGTAGCTAATCCTTCTAAGAAGTTCAGTTAAGATACTGAATGTATTCGTTATGTAAGGTAATTGTCTGTAACCACTAATATATCCAGTTTTTCCTGCAGCAATTACTATTTCACAATCGTTGGATGTTTACAGCGGTGTAGAGTAGATGTTGCTATATATAATTTAAGTCTAAACATTCACACCTTCATACCTAGAGGTGGTTTCTGGCCCGGTTGATGGTTGATGGTTGACATGTGGGCAGAGGATGGTCACAGACGGGGATTTCACCCCTAAGACATGGACTCCTGCTCTCTGTGGCTGTCTGGCCTGGGGAAGGCTGGGAATTGTACCTTGGAAACGCGACTGCCGTGTTGCTGAGCACCAGAACCAGAGAAAAAAGCACAAAGAAAAAACAGAATCTCTCCCAGAACCGGAGAAAAAAGCACAAAGAAACAGCAGGGGAAAAATACTAGAGCTATGGGATTAGGCCGAGAATAACGTTGCTGTTAATTATTTAAAGGAAGCAGAACTGGACACATTTCGGCGTGACCATCCACCCCAGAAGGAGAGGAGAGGAAATGAAGCAGAAAGGGTTCGAGGTACAGGATGCAGCCAAGATTAAAGGACAAACGGTTTCTGACGTTGCTTGCAAACGTCACTCTACTGTAGTTTTAATATTTCTTTTAACTTCTAAAATCAACAACACTGGCTGTTTTTGTCCGGCTATAAAGAACCTGTGATTAATTTGGAGAAAGAGTGTGATCCAGCTATAAATAAACTATGATTAATCTGGAGAAAGAGTGTGACACAGAGTCTCCTGTCCCTCCCTCACTGTTAGTTCTTTCTAAAGCAAGGAATCATCCTGTTCATTCCAAGAGAAAAGCTGCTTATATTTTTGTATCAAAGTTTGTTTCACTGTTGAACAGGTAAAGCAGGAAACGGAAACCTTTATCATTCTCACTGTGTCACATACATTTATGTGACCTCATAATCCTTGGGCTGAATGCCTAGGTACACCTATTGTGGTCAGGTGTTACCTCCCACAAGTAAAATTCTCTGGGTATGTTGCACTTATTTACTATAAATTCAGATTTAATTAAATATATTATAATACTAAAGTGCAATACTAGTAGCTACTGAAACGTTGTAATATTCCAAATTTAACGAACTCACTAATATCATTAATGGATTCGACAGTGTTATCGTTTCATATCACAACTACACTACTGGAACGCAAATGGACCAACACAAACGTGGGACCGGAACTATATCTTATATAATTTAACATGAACAGTTGTCCGTGGTTACCGTTTGTTATTTTTGCGCATGTACAATGCGCTTCCAAAGAGTCTTAAAGCGCATGCTCAAATATATTCTGTTGGTAGTTGGGAAACAAACTTTATCTCAATCAGATGGCGCATTACAGAGTAAGTAGAATTCTAAGTTCTAATTGTTTCAGGACGGTTAAAAATAACATAGGATAGACTTACTAAGAGATTCAAATGTTTTTTTTTGGTTTCTTACGGCTATCTTGTTAGCTACCAACGTTGGCTAAACTGTCGACATTGGACTAACTAAAAGTGCTAAAGGTTAGGAGGATAACTAGCAAATTTTACAAAATATAGGATGTTATGTTTTATCGCACGTATTGTTTTAGGCTTCAGAATCTAAACGGGAGCAGTTTCGGCGGTACCTAGAAAAGGCTGGCGTCCTTGACAGTCTCACCAACGGTAGACGCCGTGCGAAAATGTTTCTGTGTTTGTGTGTTTTTTAACGGAGCAAAATGCGTGTTCATTTAGACACATCGATATCCGCGGTTACATTTATGATTCCATGGCCTTGTTTACAGTGCTGGTTGCTTTGTATGAAGAGCCAGAAAAACCCAACAACGCCTTGGAGTATCCTTTGACGAGCAGAATCACTTTTATTCTTTGGATGAAACGTCTTTTTCTAATCCTTTAACATTAGGCCTATATTTTGAAGTGTTAAGGGTTAAAACGTAAGTTCGTTGCTACTAGTAAGAGCAAACGACCTTCATTCACACCACAGCTTTGTGAAGCAGCACCTGGGTGTGGGCGGCCCTGAGCCCGGGTGTGTGGAGTCACTGCAGCAGGAACTGAGTGATTTACAGCTCAAGTACCAACTGCTTCTGGAGGAGAACAAAGAACTCAAAAATAGGGTAAGGCGGTCCGGTCCTGTGCTGTCTTTTAAATGTGTACATTTATACATCTTTAAAAAAAAAAAAAACCATTGGAAAAACTGGTCTGGTCTGTAACCATCTCCTGTTTTCCTCAGCTTCAGCAGTATGAAGGTACTCCAGATGATCGAGGGATTGAATGATGGCGATTTGTCTTCACCTTTAGAAATTTATATTGGATACAACAGTGTTTATTTATTTTTATTTTGTAAAGGGTGGTAAAAATGTCCTGTAGTAGAATGTGTAGCTCATCTGTTCCATTTTATTTGAATTTCAGTGTACTTTAGATGCCTGAATTAAAAACAATATTGTTCAAGGCTGGTATTTACTAACATTTTGTCCTCCGCTCACCAGGGGTTTGATTTCTTTACACTTAAATTTAAAATGCATTTCCTACATACAGGTCTATATACTGATGTTTGGATATTCCATGTCTTCAAAATATGGTCATAATGCACTTGCAAGTGCGTTCTGATTTTAGTTTTCAAAGCATTGTATGATAACTGCTCTACAGGGGTTTCCTGAGAATTTTCTTTAATACAGTTTTTTTTTTTTCCAACTTTAAAATTTGAAATCCTGCAGAAATTAGGATACAACGCTTGTATCGTTTGAGTTTTTCATGATGCTTCAAAACAATCGTTAATAAAAATGGTATTGAATGTCTTTTTTTTTTTTTAAAGTTCTATCTACATATCCAAAAGGACTCTTCCTTCTGACCCACCCATGTGTACGGTGTCCATACTCCAGCTTGTCAATGCTTTTGTAGAATGGAGGAAGCCTGCAGAACAGTGATCTGAAAGGAAACAGAACAAGTTGAATGTATTTAGTTGTAACCTAGTAAACTGGCCTTGGCATGACTTTGGTATTTGAGTTCTAGTTTCTGGAATGCATTTCATTTGGGCAGGGCCTATTTAGCATTATTACAGTTACATGCTTTGTGATGTAGTCTCAATGAATAATTTTTGTCCACCTATTATAATTGAGGCAGGTGGTGATGAATATCCAGTCACCAGTTTTGCTGTAGTACTTATATAAAAAATAAATGCCAGGTAATGAATCCAGTTTAAAGGTTTAGAGCTGGATAGCGTTGCATGTCCTCTCTCCTAAAAGTTACTCGGGTCGATCATAAAAAAATAAAGTCTGGTGATAATCCATCTGGAACGTAGTGACAATTCCCTGTGAAGACTAACCTGCAACAAAAAGGTATGCTTAATGTTATTTTAGCACAGGAAGCTATTGATGGTTGCAAAGCTAAAGTCTGATCTTAAGTGGCCCTACGAAGTGTGCGGCAGTCTGTTTGAGATGAGAACACCACCAAAATCATTAATAAATTATTCTTGAGAATCAGTTAGACTGGTCTAATCGCCAAATCTGTATGAAAAGGCGGCTCGGTGGGCCACGTAGCTGCAGGGTGCTTTTACTCCTCCACTCCTACTGGAGCGACTGCTGTCGGAGTCCCTGCCCTCTGCCACCGCCGAGCCGCTCCGCTTCTGCGTTGGTGTTGGTGTGGCTCTGTGTGAACTTATAGACAGCCAAGAAAAATCAATACGTGAACTATTGGCATTTACCTTGCAGCATGAACTGCCAGTGGGCAAAATCGTGCCATAAACTAGGGCTAGAATATAGATTATAACAGTCCCCAGTCTTGCTGCCATGGCAATCAAAATAATAAGTTCTTTAGGGAGATGCTGTGAAGTCAGCAGTTTAATCATTAATGACAATCTCTGAATAAAGTCACAGAAGTCATCATTTAACAAGTCACATTCAACCCCTTCACACCCACTAGGCCCCTGTGTGTGACAGCCAACTATACAACACTTTCCAATTAATGGGTTTTTTCTCCGATCCAGGATCAATGTCCCATTTCCCACCCAGATGGTTTGCTCAGAATGTAATTAAACTCCTCTTCCCAACCACCATCACATCTCCATTTGCAGAAAATCTATATAAAAACGCCCCAAAGCTCATTGGCTTGGTTCCACTCAGAATGGCCTTGACAGGCTCTAATCTGGGCAATACGAATAAATCCATTTCATGCTTTAACATGATGGATTATTGCGTAATTAAAGCACCCCGTTGGGCAAGAAGTGGTCAATACGACATGGACTTGTGTGTACGGTGTTCCCCTCGCGTTCGCGTTTTTAGCGTAGCCTGGTTAACCAGGTCCGAGCACAGAGGAAACTGCAGTTATGCATTAAATAAAACGCATCAATTCGCTGATAATACGGCGTGAATCAGCACAGCCAAGTGAAGTAGGGTTCGAAACCTACAGACTTCCGACTATTCACCCCCTCTGAGCTGCATTTCTGCAGGAAACACTGCTCACGTCAGGCCAGTCAACACAAATCTGCCCCTACCCTGGTCCTCACGGCTGCAAAGTTCCCGAAACGGCCAACGGTCAGACGAGTTTGATTAGAGCGTAAATTGTCACCACGCCATACGACACACAGAAATAACGTTTGAAAAAGGGAGATGCACATTGGGTGGGCTTTAGGGTCCACAACGTAAAGAGATTTTAAAGTGTAAACTGTGCAGAATGTAAAAGAGGAAAATGAACCACTATCCACTCCACACCTTCATTACAATGTATTTATTTTTCTAAATCCTGCATCACTACACAAAAATAGGAGAGAAAAAAAAATAAAAAATAATTTGTGCCAAACCAGACACTAAACAGATTTCCGTTTTTGGTAAAGGTGTATTGTGATCACATTCTGCTTGTTAAACATCATTCATACAAACAAGACTTTTCCCTTCTTCACCGCTGAATCACAGACCACTCTGACCATCACACCCCAATACAACACCACTTATCCATGCTAAAATAAAATATAAAAAATAAAAACTAAATACAAAATGAAATTGAATACTGCATTTATTCCCCTCCACAGAAAGTGACTACACAGAGTGAGTTTGAGCAATGCCCAGCATTTAAAAACCAAAATGAAAACAACACAAAGTCCTGTTAAGAATTAACTGTCCCCTAGGACCCTCCTGTTTGGAAGCCTGGCAAAAAACTACAAGCCCCAAGTGTCTGGGGGAAAGAGATTGTAGATCAATTCTGTACCATCAAATTGCATACAGAAATACTTTGGAGGCGTTACCCTGAAAAACGTTATAATTTCAGAGATCGGTATTCGTTGGTGGATCGTTTTTGAAAAGTCTTTCTATAGACAAATACGCGAATGCCTGTACAGTACCCTATTGTACAGGTGTCATCTCAGTGGTTTGAAAAGGACACCTTTTCCATAGTCTTAAGAACCGTCCCCCCCCCAAAATGGCTTAGCTTAAACTTAACCATGACCAAAACTCAATCTCAGAATAATTGTATTTCCTCAATAGAGAGTAAATATGAAAACCATATAACTAACTGTAGTGCAATAAGTTAGAGATTTACTTGTTATCTACAAGGACTATGTATAACTGGAGAACTGAAATGAAGGAGATATGCATTGTCTGCTAGAAGCTTGGCGGGTGATAGTGGATCGCGACAGGAAGCAGACCTTCAGAATTTGGGGCAAATCCATTTCAGACAATTCCACCAAAATAACACTAGAGGGCACCGTTAAAGTAGGGCTCAGAAGCAGCCCAGCAGCAAGTATGGAGTAAAAATAAGAAGTGGCCCAGGATAAAAATGTGGATTAATCATGGCACAGTACAGAAACAAGTTAAAACAAACACGAGTCCAGCAGCCATTTTAATGGTGCACGCTGAATCTGAAGTCTTCAAGACACATCTGAAAGAGACAAAAAGACACTGATCAGAGAGACCCAGTCACATTCTTTTTTACACAGAGAATGCGTGTGTGCTGACGTGGTTTTTGGCTTAATCACCAATTAATAAAACCATCTAGCAGTGACAAGTCAGTGGAATCTTTTCCAAAGCACTGGAATGTCTGGAGAAAAACATCACTCACAGCTGGTCGGTCTGGCTCCATACCGCCGCATGATCTGGTCTTGTGTGAATTTCACAAAGGACTCGTACTGCTCTGTAACAAGAGGAAAAGCTCACTTACAGCTCGCACAGTCCCTCTCCCAACACTACAGAACCAGAGGTCCAAACCCACCCCATGCCTCGGACTCCCCCACACCCCACCTGACAGTTTGGTGTTGAGGATTTGCTCGTACTCCTGGCGGAGCTTCACCTCGCGATCCTTCAGGACTCGCTCACACAGGAAGCCCACCTGACGCAAGGTGAACGAGGGCTGCTCCTTCCTCGGGGACGCACCTGCCGTGGACAGCAGAAAGATTTAACCCGGGGAGTCCCGACACCCTACAGTTATATCTGAGCACTGACGTAATCAGTCGCCCCCCCATCAGCACCAGCATGCCACCAATAATAATGCATACAAAAATGATTCCAGTAAATTAAATTTCATGACATTGCAATTTGGCGTGCAATTCACTAAAGGACTGATAGAGGGAGCTCTAACATAAGCAAATTTTATCATATTAAATATTATTGTAGACTGCCACATGTATCAGTATCGGACCCAGTGATTGGGTCCCAGTTGTAGTTTAGCCACTGAGGCGGGAAAGGGGCGGGACCACAGACCTGCAGGGGAGCTGGGTTGGTAGAGAGAGGGACTGGGATTCTGACCATCACTCAAGGCAGAACCCCCCTCGAGTTGCCGTCGTCTCTGGTAACGACTGTACTCCTCCTTGATATTCTGGAAGATCTGCTCTATGAAGGAGAAACAGGGACAGGATCAGGTGACACCCCACAACAGACCTCGCCAAAGAACCCAGTTCCATTTGTCTAGTATTAAACAAAAGGAAGAGATCTCTTTCAGACCTTCCGCTTTGAGGTCCGAAAAGCCCCAAGAGAAACCGTAACGAAACATGACCTTTCAGCAAAGGCTGCTCAAAAAGACTGGGAGAAACCAGGTGAAAATGTCTGCTTAGCGCCTGTGGCTATAGCATCTTTACACCGCAGATGCCTGGAGTGGCGTGTTGTACAGGTTACCCTGAATTTCCTCACTAAATACCCAGCTGTATAAACAGGGAAAAAATGCTAGCTCCAGGTTATGCTAGTCATTAAGGAAATTAGTGTCAGCTAAGCACCTTATAATAAATAAAACATTTTCCCTCTTTTGTATCATAATAAAACATGGTATTGCTGATGGACAGCACCGAATCTAATATTAATTACAAATTTAAAATAGCCACGATCCAATCCTGGGAAAATGTAATGTAGTCTGCTTGTTCTGACCAATGCAACCAGTACGACAACTGAATAACAACCACTAAGGCCAGCGGGCAAAACCTACTCCCGCACTGCAATAACTCACAGTTAACTCACAGGGGACAAAAAAAACCCCCACACATTTTGTGAGGGGATAAGCAAACTCTGGAAACGCTTGCTCTGGATATCCAGTCATGAAGGTATTAGTCAACATGCTTTTTTTGATGAAAAAGAGCCAATGTGAAAACGGTACAGTATCCCCTTAAGAAGGGATACGTGCTCATACAAACCTAGCTATGGCTTTGGGATATTTTCACTTTAACTTACAGCCGGGGGGGGGGGGGGGGGGGGGACA